>WBMV01007501.1:0-147664 GCA_013396655.1 Campylorhamphus procurvoides | reverse complement strand
CGGGGCGGGCCCTGTCCCCGCCGCTCTCCCGGCTCGGTGTCCCGGCGTGCCGAGGCCAGCGAGGGTGTGCGGGCCCCGAGCGCTGCAGGCGGCCCGTGAGGTGGAACGGCTTGGTCAGAACCCCCTAGTAATGTTGACACGAGTGCCACCGTCCCTGTGGTACATCACAGAGACATAGAGCGGCCTGGGTTGGAGGTGACTTTAAAGACCATTTAGTCCCAAACGCTCCTGCCGTGGGCAGGGACACCCTCCTCTAGACCAGGTTGTGCAGAGCCCCATCCAGGCTGCCCTTGGGCACTGCCAGGGATGGGGCATCAAGTTCTAGCAGCCTGTGCCAGTGCCTCTCCACCCGCACAGCAAAGAATGCCCTCCTAGCGTCTAATTAAACCTACTCTTTCAGTTTGAAGCCATTCCTCTTTGTCGTATCGCTACAGTTCCTGATGAAGAGTCCCTCTATGCCTTCCTTGTACGTTCCTTTCTGATACTGGAAGGTTGGTGTGGGGTCTCCATGAGACCTTCTGCAGGCTGAACAGCCCCAGCCTTCTCAGCCTGTCTTCATAGGAGAGGCGATCTGCCCCCAGTCACACAGATAAGTGGCTGAGTATCTGTTCTGTGACAGACGTGTATATGTCAGTATGCACATGCACACCTGTATTAATTGTACGGGTTTATAGGTATACTGATACTCCTTCTTGCATAGAAACATTATTGCTAATACAGAAAAGCATTGACCGTCCTCTGTCACAGTGTTTGGGTGGGTATAAAAGGTCTCCAAGTGTTTGTACCACACTAATACAATTGAACTGAGGCAGTATAAAAATACAAGGCCTCCTATGTGAGGGAGAAGGAATGCCTTCAAAAAGAAACTAAGCGAGGTCTATGAGGCCTGATAGATAGGAACTAACTATACGGTAGCTAATGCTGATGCTTATTGTCTGCCTAATGAAAAATTTCTTCGCATGCCAAAATCAGTAAGTATCAACATTTCTTTTTTTCTCTCCAGTTGATGTTATACCTAGGACTCTACATTTGACTGATTTTGACAATCGGTACCTGAAAATATAGAAGAGGGCATTTGTATACCTGTGGCTTATTACGAATTCTCAGTAAGTCTGGTCAAGGTAGTTGTGCTGTATTAAAACTGATGTTACAAATGATCTTTGTGTAAAATTCATTGCATTTGTAATGCAGTAAAAATAAATTAGAAATTTAACACGTCATCTGGGGAGGCAAGGGGTGACAAGCACAAGAAATTGGGCAAGGAGAAAAGCTGAGCTGTTTAAGGATTTACCTTTGCTCAGGAGACCTTCTGCATCTGGAAGGTTTAAGTCTAGAAGAAATAATGTGGGAAACAGCAACATTCTGTGTTTCCCTCGGGCTGTTTTTGCCAAAACAGAAGAAGTTTCTATCAAGAGAGATAATTGCAGGTTGTGTAAAACTTCAAAGCATTCTTTCCCACAGTCTGAGGAAGGGGAAATAAGAAAAGAAAGTGAAAACTGTAAAAAGCAGCCCAGAGAGCATTCTGCATGTGTGTTGGGCCTTTGATACATAAGGCAGGAGCCCAGCTCCAGGATATTTGTGTATTCTCTCCCACCTGACTTGAGTTCTCGCAGTCTGTTCTAGCATTTCTGAATTTGGAATTAAACTTTATTCAAGGCTGGAGCTGATAGCTTAGTTCTCTGGTTACCTGCATGCATATCAAATCATACATGTGGTATACAGCCTTTGTTAAAGAAGCAGTCAAGGAACATTCAGCGACAGAATCATACCAACTTGCTGTCAGACATGTTTTGCTGCAGAAAACACTTTTAACCTCAGAAATGGACTGTTGAGGGTAAACACCACACCATTTCCTAAACTGAAGCTTTTTGCTGCCTGGCTAAGTTCTCTCTAGTACTCTGCCAGAACCAGGGTACAATGTAAATAGTTATATTTTAACAAAGATCTTTGTGTAAAGGATACAAAAGTGGATTATTAAACAGATAGGAAAAAATGGTTTACAAAATAAGAGGAGGTTATTTTCAGACAGCAAAACAACATCCTATGGTGTCTGGATAGACAGTGCTTGGGGAGAGCAGTCCCTGGAGAATTTCAAAGGGCTTGTCTGAAGGCTTGCATCTCAGTTCACTGTACATTGAGAAAATGATGCAAAAACTGTTCAAGAGCTGAGCACAAAGGATAATGTTTTCCTCTTCTGATTACATGGCCAAGAGCTCTGTTCACACTGCTTAACTGGCCTGAGATCCAATGGCATGAGAGTAATGAGTGACTCAGACCACCTACTATTCAGGGCTGCCAGACACAGACTCCATAGGCAGTTGTATTCTGAAGTATAGGGCTGTCACTTACAGTAGGCAGTTGAAATACAGAGCCAAGTCTACATGTGGAGAGTGCTGAAGGATGTTGCTAGGAGGCCTAATGTTCTTTATTGTCAGTCTGTGGAGCCATCTAAATCTGATATTTCACTTCCAGACAAAGGCATCTCTTCCTTTCAGATAAGAATGTTTTCTTGGTTGAATGCGAAAAGGATTAATATATATTTTTCTTTTTAAAAGCAATCTGTTAAACAGCCACTGTCTGACTACAGTTTGGGCCAAGTGCTTTATCTGGAAGGTGTCCAAATCAGAGATCATCTTTCATATCCATTTCAATTTTCTGTGGCATCAGTTCCAGCAGTGACTTAGAATTCTGCAGTCTTTGTTGCTGCCTTGTAGAGAAGCTACCAAAAACCTAACAAAGAACCTTTGTCTGCATGTAATGTTCTAGTCCAATCAGCTTTAACTGAAATTTGAAATTAGGGCTCTTTAAAGAGTAATTACTTCAGTGATTATTATTATCGTTGTTGTTATATCACGATTATAATGGCTTTTGATTTTTTTCTGTTTTAAGAGGTTCTCACTCATATACCCTGAGCAACTCCAGAGGTGGTATAGTTGTGCTTTAGCAAGAAATTAAAAATCCTCAAACTGAGTGAAGAGGATAATTGTTGCTTTTGTTCAAATAATTTTCTCTAAATCAGTTGTTACGCTTGCAAGGCAGTATGAATAATTCTATTTAAAAATAAACAGAACTGGTGAAATCCCTGGATCATCCTCTGTTTTCCTTGAATAAGAAAGTGTACTCCCTCACAAGTTTCCTCACACTATTCCTTAGCAGCAGCGGTTTGATACTGCTCTGAGGGTGACAGATGAGCTTGGGGGAAATGTGTTAGCCCGGAAAGGACTTTCATTCTCCACCCTGTCCCGTTCAGTGTTTATGTGTTCATTCAAGGAGAAATAATGGAACTTTGTGGAACCTTTGCCAGCAATAAACAGACAAGGCACAATTTACTGTTACCAAACTGTGACAGATAATGGCATGGCACATAACTTTTTTAGTATGTGGCCAGCACAGACTGTTAAGGTAGGTGGAGCTTCATCAGAGATCACATTTATAGGCCAGAGGAAACAGGTAACGGCTGTGATTAAATGAGGAGGATTGGGGGTTTGGGGTTTTTTGGTGTGTGACATGGGGGGTTTTAGGGTGATATTTTTCTCATCCAGGCAGGTATTTTCATGAACTATGAAAACATCTGTTTAGAAGGAAGCAGGATCATCTGTGGTAGTACTAGATGAGATGGGATAAATTAGGTAGGATCAGAGTCCAAAACATCAGAGCAGAGGGCAGTACTCCATTGTTTTGCTCAGTAGGGGACGAACACAGCTGTTTTCTGGACCAAGGGTAATTTGGGTTGAACAACTAAGACCTCCCTGCCTTTGTCATTCCCTTGCACAGCAATTTGATGCTGCAGGTGGTAGAAGGACAGCGAGAAGAACAGGTGGAAGGGGTTCAGCCTCCTTGCTTGCCTCATCTCATCCATCCTCTTTTTAAGCAAACTTGTCTATATGTTATACATGCTAATGGCACCTTCTGCAGGGGCACAGAGAAGCAGAGTGTCATGCCTACTGGCTTTCATACAGGTAGTAACCAACTTCCGTGGTTTGCCACAGTTCAGCCTCTAAATGTTCAGAGTGGTCAGAAAAAATGATCTGTAAATCCCTAATTTCAGAATGGCCGTATGTGGTGTCATGGCTACCAAGTGACCATCTCGCCACTCCACCATCAAACTCCCTCATTCCCCCACTCTCTCATTCCCCATCCTCAGCCATACAGCAGGAGAAAATAAGATGAAAAACTTATGGCTTGAGATAAAGTCACTTTAATGAGAGAAAGCAAAGTCTGAGTATTGAAGTACAGTCCTGCCACAGACTGATCCAAATGGCATTGCAACAGGTGTTCTCTTAAAGCTCAGACACTGTTAGGACTTGTATTGGCTCAATAAGTCAGTGTCACATCCATTTCCCATGATATAAAAATAAGCATTAATGAATGATGAGGAAGTCAGATAAAGTGTGATAGTTCAGCATACGTGTAGGGGGCTTAAAGCATGGTGTAGCTTTTTGGTTTTAGCTTTGTGGGTCCTACACACCCATTTCTTGATCTTGACAGGTATGCCATATTATCAATTCTCTACTTCTCAAAAGTTTGTTTCTTGACCTTCAGCTCAGAAATGTTGCCCTTGGCCCCTTTGTTCCTTCAAACATCAAAGAACTAGTTTTGTAGTCAGTTCTTTCTGGCATGAAGATAGTTATCCTTCCCTACATTTTACATGATGGGCTGTTATGCCCAGCAGCTGGTGCTCTCCCTGTAACTGTGACAGAAGAAAAAAGGAGTAACAGGAAGTCCCCAAACTTCTCCAGGGTATCCCAATGCAGAAATCTCATAATCTTTCTGCTTCTGCAGTTGTTCACTTACTTTTCTCCAAAGAGACATCTGAAAGTCCCAAAATAATCTAGACATTGTGACTTCAGACCCAAGTCCAGAAGCAAATCTATCATGTCTTCTTTTGGTCTTACTGCGCAGCACCTCCCCTGCAGCCTCCCACTTATTGGTGCTCCAAATACTGGCACTGAAAATTATTTAAACAGAACTATACCAAGCTTCTCTTTTGAGCACAAAATAGCTGTGGGCAGTCTGTGACTTCTTCTACTGGACTTTCAGATATTTCCCGTGGTTCTATTTTTCCTGAGCAAATGGTCTTGTGGGACTCACTGTTTGGAAGAAAAGGCATTCCAAATTGCAGTTTATATGAACTCTGTGTCTTCATCAGCCAAATGTGCATTAATGATGCCTGTGGATAAATTTTCAGCATGCTTGTTTGATGACTTCTCTTGGGGCTTGCACAAAAATGGCTTGGAAATGGAACATTTGCAAAGAAGCGGATGCTGGCTAAAGAAAGCATTACAATGAGATGTAAAAAATGTGCATTGTAATTTATACAGGCAACTAGCTTCTGCAAAATTTGACCTCTGGCCAGTAGAGGACAGAAACATATCTAAAGAGACTGCTGAAGCAGTGACTGGTACCCAGTGGGACAGCGATGGAGGGAGTAATTATATTTTCACAGCTGTTACACCAATGCTGAAAGTATGTTGGTGACAAATGACTTTGTGGTGGACTTCACAGTAGTTAATACTGGAGAAAAGCTAGCCTGCCCTGTGGTTTCACTGCTTATGTGCTAGTAACATTATAAGCAGGAGTGCAAGGGTATTTTTTTCCCTTCAGGGGTCATTGCCAGTATGCAGTTTCCCACTGTTGCTCCACAATTGGAGGCAGAGTTCTCTTTAAGGTACTCCTGTGACTCATTCCATAGTAGGACAGGGAAAGAGGTCCTGTGCTCTTTTCCTTCCCAAAACATGTCCTAGTTGTGTGAAGGGATCCCTGATCTGCCCTGTAGTACATGGCTTTTTTTCCTAGACCCTAAAAAGTCCAGGAGGGGTTTCTCTCTTCATCTGCCTCTACTGATGTTTTATTCCTATCTCTAATTGTAAAACCCTAGTAGTAGGTTGTAGTGGGTTGGCTTTTTCTGGAGACCAGGTACCCACTAAAGTTACTCTCTCCCCTCTGCAACTGGAAGGAGAAGAGAAAACATAACTAAGGTTTCATGAGTTGAGATAAGAGCTGGGAGAGTTCACTCACCTATCACCATCACAGGCAAACTATACTCAAAGGAGGGATATTAATTAAATTTATTGCTAACAGAACCAGAGCAGGAGAATGAGAAGAAAAAATAAATTGTAAAACCCCTTCCCCCTCCCTCCTTCCAGGTTCTACCTCCTCCCCACAAGCAGCGCAGGGAGACAGGGAATGGGGGTTATGGTCAGTTGTTCTTTCCACTGCTACTCAGGGAGAGGAGTCCTTCCCCTGCTCCCCATGGGGTCCTTCACAAACTACTCCAGCTTGAGTCCATCCCACGGGCAACAGTTCTGCACAAACTGGTGCAAAGTGGGTCATTTTTCCATGAGGTGAAGTCGTTCAGGAACAGGCAGATCCAGCCACAAGCCCTGCCAGCAAACCTGCTCCAGTGTGGGCTCCTCTCCCCACAGGTCAGCAGGTCCCTGCCAGGACCCTGGTCCTGCATGGGCCTCCCATGGGATCACAGCCTCCTTCAGGCATGCCCCTGCTCTGGTGTGGGCTACACGTTGGACTGCAGGTGGATCTCTGCACCCCAGTGTTCCTCCACAGGCTGCAGGGGCACAGCTGCCTCACCATGGGCTGCACTATGGGCTGCAGGGGAACCTCAGCTCCAGGGCCTGGAGTACCTCCTGCCCCTCTTTTTCCACTGACCTTGGTGTCTGCAGAGTTGTTCACATGTTCTTATTTCACTTTTCTCTGGCTGCAATACTCATCTGTCCCACGATGTTTCCCCCCGCCCTTCTTAAATATGTTATCGCAGAGACATTACTATCGTTCGTGATGGGCTTGGCCTTGGCCAGTGGCCGGTCCATCCTAGAGCTAGCTGGCACTGGCTCTACTGGGCATAGGGGATGGTTCCAGCAGCTTCCCACAGAAACCACCCCTTTAGCACCCCCACTACCAAAACCTGGCCACAGAGACCCAATACACAGGTGAAAACTTTCTCTGTAACTTTGCAGGTACAAGCCTACCCCACTGTAATTTCGGAGAGCACTGACCACTCATCAGCTGATTGCAAAGATTATCTGTATTCTTGAAGCATTAAAAGGCTCATTGTTGTTTCTTGTATCTGTGGCAAGAGATATTTTCTTTCACCTTAACTTCCTTCTTATGAGCAAAATTACTTGTGATTTATTCAGTGTCAATCAATTTAGATTCTCTAGCCTTGTTTCTTATTCAGAGGTTCCACAACCCTTCCTGCATGTGAATCAGATATTGCATGCACACACGGATGGCATGTAAAATTGGTATTAACAAGATAGTGAGATCAGCCCTTCTGGTGCTGCAAATCTGGTCCTGGGAATTTTTGCATTCCCCTACATGTGTAACCATTCATGGAGTCATACTCTGTCCTTCGCTCAGTCATTTGGACATTCATTCACACAATCTGTTCATCCCAAGGTAAATTTTGCTCTTCTTGTTTTCTTCTTAGTAGCTTTAGAATGATTTAAACAAACCCAGACATACATTATGTGGTCATGTCAGATATGTTATGGTAGCAGCAGAAGACTCCAGGCAAGAGTATAACTTCATTCTGCTTTGTGAGTACAGAAGAAAACAGTTCATCTCCTCAGCGGTTTACAATTCAGATTGTATATTTCACAGCAAAGAAGAAGATAGATTAAAAAGGAACCTAATAGTTTCTAGATAAGGAGGTTGGAGTGTCCTAATTTACTATGAAAGTCATCAACAGTATAGATGGCAATGCAGGAAAAGTTATAAGGGCATGAAAGATATATAGTGCAGATCCTGTCCACAAAAGCCATCATGTCTTGATGCAAGTCAAATGCCACTTGTGTCTTCCCAATGATATAAGACTATGTGAAATAGGGAATGGAATAATAGGTAGGAAAAAAGCATAGCTGGAGGCAGATGTTTGAACACAAATCATTCCTTTAGGCTGATGCATTATTGCAGGGTTCCTGTATTGACTCACTGACATTATTTATGCAAAACTTCTGGCCGCATTCCCTCTGTCCAATATTACAAGCAATACATTACAGAATGGAGGATGTCCTCTATTTCCCCAGAGTTTTCCATCCTGTTCCTGTATAACCTTCCAGATATATGTCACAATTACTAGAAGCAGTATATTTCTCATTATAGCCTGAAACCTCTATACGACTTCTGGCCATTTTTACTGACCACATTCTCAACTTAGTGCAGGCTTGGATGATGGCAAAACTCATTGTCTTGCTGGATCAGTATTAACAGCACATTAAGTTTTAGGCCTTTTTTCTTAAACATTGTGTATCCTACTTTTGTTATGACATATTGGAAAGTGTTTTGTAACTTGTAGGGTATGCTGTGTGTGGAACAGATGCTCAGTAAACTCTGTATGGCTGCAGCTATACTAATAAATACTCATCAGGCTGTTCTCTGGGTGCAAGGCCAGTTGGCATAGAACAGTCCATATGCATACTATTTGACTCTTTTAGACTTTGTAAAAGTGTAGCAACACACATGTTGCCTACTGGAAGTTATTTCTATCTCCTGTTAACCTCCTAGACCATTTGTGGTAGAGTGCTACTGACCAGGGTAGGCTGCTCTTCTTTTTGCAGTGCAGTCTTACCTATGAGTACACCATAACAAATGCATTTTTTTTTCATTGTTCTTATGGCCAGTATCTTTAAAATGCGGAATGGGATGGAAGAAACCTCATGATCTTGTAATCTGTGTCAATTTTAAGAGGATAATGGAATTTGTGGAGTTGTTTTTTTTTAATTGTTATAGGAGGTTTTTTAACATGAAAAGTGGCACCAAGTAAGTGCTTTCTCCATGAGCTGTGGGAAGTGAGAAATCTGGTGTTATTTCAGTTTCACAGGTTTGTCAGTATATGGAACAAGGCTATTCCTGGAATGAAGATGATAATTAGTGATCTGAGATCTAAGCGTGTTCTAAGGTTAGAACTCAAAAAGTCTTATTAGTACAGTGAACATACTGTCAGATGCTGTGTGACAGTATGAGGATCTCTAAACCTGGTAATGCTTGGAGAATTTGAAGAATTCGTGCTTTGGGTGGGAATGACTTACTTCCAGTTGTCTGTGAGGAGAGACTCGACTGGAGTTAGTAGCAATGCTTTTACTGAAAATAATGACAACAAGAGGAAAAAAGGAGTGTCAGCCACACAGAGCTCAAATACCTGTCTCTGCTGCTGTATCAGGCTGTTACAGATGAGTACAGTCAAGTTCTCTTGAACAGGGAACTTGGTGGTGGTGGTGTTTTGACAGGGACAGCAGAGGAGCTGTTTCAAACCTAAGAAAACTCTCATGGCTGCTTCTGGCTTTACAGGTATGTGAAGAGCAAGAATGCAGACAGACAAACTGTAAGGGTAAAGAGCCAGAATGTGTTAAAATTACATGCTAAGGTAGTGAAAGATTCTGAGAAAATCCAGCAGTTTTAAACCAGTGTATTGAATTCTCAAAGAGAAGGAGAAATAGAAGAAGCTGAAGTCCCCTCTCATGTAAAACCTTGCTACTGAGTCCTTCAAATGGGTCTTCAGGTTCTTTGTGGTACTACCTGAAATCTTGCTACATTAGCAGGTGGCCTGATATGCTTTTTATTTCTACTGGCTGTGCTGATAAATCACCTTGGTTCCATCACTGTATACTGTGACTATTGCAGCAGGGCGCTACCATCCTGTACCTCCTTTGCTGAACTTAAAGCAACCATTATGTGGCTCTTCAGCTGCAGTTACCTGCTTTCTGTAATACAGGAAGATTTGACCTGGATTTTAAAAGACCCTGTTAACAAAATTAAATTAAAAAGGCCCTAAATGTAGATCTTAAAAAAACAAACTATGCCAAAAGTCAATTAAGACATTACCACCAGGCATTTTCAATATTTAGTGAGAACGGCCTGTACTGTGATAGCAAACAGAATATGTTAAAAAACCATATTCTCCTCCTTCCACGTTTCTTCCACCTGATCTCCAGTGACTCCAGTAAAATGACTTAAATTATTTTTGTCTGTTTTTCAATGATTTTTTTACTTCTGAAATATGAAAGAGGGAGGTTTCATTTTGAAAGTGCTCATATTTTAATACATGATGTGAGGAATAGCGGCAGATGTTTTCATTTAACTGAATAGAAGCTTTTCATTGAATGAAATTTTTTGATGGAAGATCTCTGGCCAGCACTGTCTGAATGACATATCACATATCATATTTGTGATAATAATCAGAGAGAAAGCCTGAAGTGAAACAGACCATAAAGTAGTAACATGAAAAGGAGAACATGACTAATTAGTTCGACTGTTCAAGCAAGGAAACCACAACAAAGCAAGATAACTAAATGCCTTCAAGCTTCCTATTTATTGTTCAGCTAGACATCTGAGAACTCTTCCATTTTAATGCTATAAGGGCATTGTTGTCACATGTGACAAGTATTGCAGATTTGGGAGTAAGAAGTGTGACTTTTAAATAATGTTATTTTAACCACTACTAATCCTCTAGAAGTTGCCTTTTTAGTAAGCATTAGCAAATACCATCCATGTGGTTATCAGCAAAAGAAAGACTCAGTATGCTCTCTTGTTGCGAGGCTAGTAACAATAGAAACAATCCATGCATCACTGTGAAACAGAAAAGACGAAAGTAATGTTACTGTAATTTTTTTTTTTATTTTTTAATTTGTAGTAATATTATCCTTAGGTCTCATTGCTTGAGCTGAGGATCTTCTGGCCTATATGTCTTTAGTTCTCATGTGCATGTGCCAAATTAGTGTATAGAAAGAAGGCATAAACAATGAAGAAAGGATTATTTTTTTTTAAGTCAGAAAAATCTGAATGAAAGTCTGGTTCTGGCAGTACTTACAATTAAAATCGGTGCCATGTTGCTACTTCTTCAGCTGAGATTAAATGAATTTTGAGTTTCTTGTAGAAAGATTGTAGTATACCAGGCTGTGTTCCACATACTTTAGGGCGGTCCTTCACTTGAACCTTTAAAAACACATTTTTCAAATACTCTTTTTTGTTCTGTCAACCTGTGCACATCTCCTCACCAGAGATGCGATGCTGCCATCCCATCTTTCTTCTTAATATTAATGTTTAATGATAGAATTGTATTTAGGGATGCTGCTTCCATCCATGCCAGAAGTGACAGAGAAAAAATACGGTATTGAGGGTCCTTCAGCAGCTGATATCTGCTGAGTGATACATGCAGGCATGAGGAGAATTAAAAACTTATACTCAAGCACGAAGAGAAAAAATCTGAAGTGCAAAGGTCAATTCAGTGTTTCATCATTTGTCATTTCAGTTGAACTACTTTTTCAAATCCATATCCTCTGATAGCATGAAATGTGAAGTTTTCTAGGTGACTTATCTTTTGTCTATATGGCACTATATGACAGCAGTGGCAGCATCTAGTGATTCATGTCTTTGGGGAAGTGGATAACAGGAGGGAAAAAATGAATATTGGGGTTGATGGCAATTGTCATGGCTCCACTGACGTCAAAGAGACAGCTATCAAATGCCAGGAGTCAGGAAAATTTACATGAGTTGAGCATCTGTGCCGTTCTGTATTTTATTAACTGACAGTCCTGACTGAAAACTAATGAGGGAGAAACTTTAAAAGATTTGATTCATACAGATTCAAAATGTGAACTGCAGAATTTTGGGAGACTTTGGAATGTGGGATTGATCAACATGGTCCAGCTCACAGTAAAGACACGGCCATTTCTAAGATCCATATCTTTGCTGGGATAACTATTTCAAACCCCAGACTGAGGGCACATTATTCCTGTATTATGCAGCTAACACAGGTTTAGTGGGAGAATACTGTCTTCTTTACAAGACATCTAACCACTAGTGGGATCCTAGTAAAGTATGAAAATGAAAAGTCATTCTATGATTTTATATTCTTTCATTTAATTTTTTTAAATACTTTGTTTATGGTTAAAATTCTTCAGAATTAATTAACCCTATCATTCTGCCTTCCCTGGCCAATAGAGTTTAAAAGTTGTAATATATCAGGTAAATTAATTAACACCAACCCAAGTAATATATTTCAGACGTTAATCACATCAAATCCTCAGGCTAAATGGGAAAAAAAATGCATTAGGGACAAAACTGCTGCTCCTGAAGTAAAAGAAAAGGCTGTATTGAATCATTAATGATCTTAACATCAGGTCTGAAATAACAGTGCTTCCCAGACTCATAATCCCAGAGGGACCAACAATCTTTCATCCTTACAGAGTAAATACACTAGGAGTCAGTACTTTGGTATGCTTCAGTCCTTAGCCTTAGAATTTAAGCATCTTGTGTTTTATATGAACAGTACAGATCTTATGGGAAGAGCGTGTTTTAGTTTAGCCAATTTGCCACCATTTTCACCATTTTTTAAATCTGCATATCCTTCACTCTGGGTTTTTCAATGGTGCAGTAAAGTTGCAACAGGAGGGATGTGGGATCTCGGAGTGCAAAGCAGGAATCCAGGTTTGTAGCAGTGCTAGTAACTATTGCACTGAAAATACTGAAATAATTCTACATTCAGAGGCTAATTAGTCTGTTAGACCAGTTTAGAGAACATGGTTGATATTTTTATACCATGTATATACAAAATTGTTGATATTGACTAATAGGTGTTGCTGTTGCATCAGTCCAAGCTGCATGACTTGAGCATGTTTTTGTTTTTTTGCGGGAGCTCCAGACTTGGTTTCCATCAACATGACAACGTTTATGCAGTCCCTTAATATTGACTTAAGTGATGGATGCAAGCACATATGCAGTCCCCAATATTGCAAGGCTGCTCCTGAATCTCCTGGCTTGGCACCTTTCCCCGTTATTAGGGCCATATTAATGTCAAGGGAAAGCAGTAGGAGTCTTATACATGGTCTGAGGGAACTGAGACAGGTTCTTACTGGGATGCCTTTGTGAGATCCTTCTCCTGACCTCAGCTTCCTGTCACATCCAACAGGGGCAGTTATTAGAGTCTCTTCTCTTTGTTTGTGCCCAGTTTGTCTATGTAATCTACATAAAAAGGTTCTGTGACCATTTCCATGCTAATGATTCATGAGTCTACCTTTAATGAATCCCTGGTCTCAGCTGGTTTTATTGGCTCTGATCCAGGGAAGTACTTACACATGTGCTTAGCTTTGAGTTTATTGACATTCCAAGCTCAGGCCAATATCACACTTTGGAGAGCTGTAAAAATAATAAGTAATTTTATTATTGAAGTTGCCACACTTTGTACTGTAAGGTCTATAAAAAATTGGATTAGTATTGACCCATCTAAATAAGGGATGTTAGGAGGTCATTCAGGACATGAGTGATTTCTGAAAAGCTGAAGTACCTGACAACATAAATAAATTTTAAATGAGTTACATGCAATGAAATGACACATCCTAATAATATATCCTATACGGATATTTACATTTAGGAGAATATGTTTATAAAACCATTGGAACCATATAAGCTAATATTGCATATTCTATATTACATGCTCAATGTGTGTGGATGTGTCTGTATGTATTGGTTTGTATGTAACTGTGTATCCATATGAAATGTATACATCTGCCCCATCATCTGTGTGTTGTAAATCCTTGAATTAAAAATGTAGATGAAGGAAATAATTCTTTCTGACCTCTCACGTATTTCAACTGCTTGACTAAAATTCTGAGAATTGTCTGAACAAAACTGTTTGTCCATCTGTCTTCACACTAGGAGGAGAATGATAGCAGCTCTTGTCTTGTCTGGTGGTTATTTAGTAAATGTCAGCAGGATAATTGGTCTGTAGGAATTGTGCTACAGCTGGTAAGGCCCATGCAGTGATATGTATACCATGATAAGATGCCAGTGTATACTAATTGTGTTTGTAATGGGGAGAATATTTTCAGAATGAATCTAACTCAAGTGTTCTCTAGCTAAAGCAGAAAGGAAGAGTAGAAAATAGCTTCAGACGGAATGTTCCTTAAGCACAGTTAGAATCCTTATTTGACCATATAAGGCAAGACCTAAATTTGAACATAGCCTTCATAGGAGCGTGAGAGCCAGGAACAGATTGTCTTCCTGGTGAAAAGGGAGTGAGTTGCTTCAGCAGCCTCTCTTATGTTGTTCCTGATGCCATAAACTTTGTTATATCGATAATTGCTGGTTCTGGATCCCTGAGTCTTCTCAATATTGGACTAAGCTCAGACCAAACTGCCTGAGGCTCCTGATTGTTGCAAGATTAACAAGTTACAAGATCTGCACTAGACTGTCCTTCTTCCTTACCACCTGGTTGAAAGGGTGAACCAAAAGCTAGTGGGAAATTCTAACCTATGCTGAATAAATCCAAAACATTCTGGATCTGTTCTTAGGAACTAGCCCTTGAGTAACTTAATAATGTGGTATATGATGGGCATTTCTGAATTTTCGATATTCACAACTAGATACCTGGTGTGGTTGTGAATTTCATATTTCAATTTTCATAATCACTGGAATCAAAAATCTGAATTAAAGATGTCTCTGAACATCTTAATGTCAAAATGAGAAAATATGAGGTTGGAAGGTGAAAATGATAATAGTGACAGCTGAGCATAGCAGGCCAAACAATTGCAAGTATTTGCTGAACCTATGCTGTGATACTAACAAATTCAGTAAATATGAAAGATTTGCAGAACATAAACTATATATAGCGAAATTGAAAGAATACTGAAAATCATTCTTAAGCAATCTTCCTACTGGCTAACAGAAGAAAGCTGGATGGATGTGGGCAACTGCTCCAGAGCTTTCCACCTGCCCTTGGAGGGTGGCTATGTCCTCGTCTGTTTGGCCTGTTGTTTAACAGGACCTAGAGTGATGCTTCAACCTTTTCTGCTGTGGAGGCATGCATGATCACTCCTTTATCTAACTGGGCACTCTTCAGACACAGAATATGAGTGTTACAACGTTATATATCCTGAACAGAGATGGCTGATAACAGAAGGAAGGTATTGATTGTTATTACTGTATTAGAGATCTGGGATGGAGAGTAGGTAAGGATAGGATTTCCTTGTAAATATTAGGCATCTGAAAGCTGTGGTGTAGAGACCAGCCCTGTTTTCCAGACTCTACCACTTGTCAAGGGAGAGTGAAAGACACCTGCAGTGACTGATGCCTCCAGGACTGCTCTCCACTGTAGAGAAGAGCTTAGACTGAACAGCTGAGTCAGGGAAGGCAAGCCCCATTCCCAGTGACAGTGGCAAACCTCCTTGAGAAGGCTGTGGCATAGTTAAAATTCAGAAGGAGGTATCCAGAATCCAATGTCTTGTGTGCAGTGCTGTTCATCTCTATTTAGTTTTAGAGATGAATGATGACAAAGAAGAATGAAAAAGGAAGATTTCTGCTGAAGCAAAACTGGGGTCATCAAATCTGGAGTTTAGTCTTGAGGAATCATATCCTTTTCAGAGATTTGAAATTATTCTGAAGCATGTATGGAAAGCGAAAAAGTGAAAATATGACTTTAAGGCAGGTGAAGTGTGATTAGCTAGCAGACAGGCAGGTTCTAATTGCAGTAGAGGGCTGAATGTGACAAAACAGACAGTCCTCCTCATCCTCCAAAGATGTCCTACTGTGCTGTATGACAATGACAGATAAGGGGGTGTCATTGGAAATAATATAAATTGAAAAGTAATCACTTTGTGGGTCTGACTGATGAAACCACCCAGAAAGCGAAACCTCCTCTGGAGGGGATTAGTGATTTAAACCTAAGACTTGATGTCCTTGAAAGGATTGCAAAGGTGAAAGACCGTCATACCAAAGGAAGGTGGCACTTTGGTACTTAGTCTCTATTCTCAGGATGGAATGCAGGCAAGAGAAAGGAAAGTGAAGATGTCAAAAAATAAAATGTCAGTAAAAGAATAACAAAAGGGAAAGAACTGTAAAATCGTTTTAAGTTCATTTGTGATAAAAGAGAACATATTTACAGAAATGTCTACAGCAGCCTTCTTTCATCCGAAAAAAACGAATACTCCCGCATCAGCCTGAAGTTAACAGGATTCATATCTGAGTAAGATTTGATTTTTATAAAGGAGCAGTTTCTTTGATATAATTTTATTTGTTTTCTGGTACTCTCTGCTCTTCCATGTACTTACATTCAATTTCGTCTTCTGTGGAACAGTTTTTTTCACTACTTGTACAGTAGTGTTTTTGCTTTACAAAACTGCTGACAGTCACTGTATGTGGGATGAATATGTGCCTGAGTACCCTGGTTCAGTTCAGTGAGGGTTCACTCCTTACAGCATGTCACTGGCAAGTCTCTTCAACTCTGATTCTTGTCACTGGAATGGGGACATCACTGTGAGCTGCCCACTGTGGTCTTCACAGCCATTGTAGGTCCTTCACTTTTCTTGCACCATAAAAAGAGGAGTGTGTAGGTAACCCTGTATTACTCTGACATGAAAGCTAGTATTTCAGAGAGCTGATCAAGGAGACAGTGGGATTCATGCTGGAGAGTCCATTTGTATAACAACAAAGCTTCCTCAAAAGGACCATCTAGCAAAGATGAGACACAGAGATTAGTGACTGGAAATGCCTCATTCAGTGTGGGGACATGAGGGTTTTGCTTTTATCAGTGTCCTCACCTGTACCTTGTGCAGTCTTCATTTCACTTCCCCCATCTTGTCTCATAAAATGTTTAATCTGTCTCAAAGATATCTTAAGGGGACTGATGGTGTGATTTGATTCACTGACAGTACACCCAGTGTCAAATCTCTTTCAGGAAGTGTCAGGTGGTCCTCTCTAAATGCACCAGCTTTTTGTTGGAAATCCTCAAATCCAGTAATGCTAAAAGCCATCTCTGAGAGTTTTGGCCTTAGTCTGACGAGTTTTGAAGTCTGAAACAGGATCTCTGAGTGTAGTTCACATGGTGCTAAACAAAGGACACAGTTTGTGTTGTTTAATGTGTTTGCATTATCTAACAGATACACCTGGCAAAAGCCCACACACCCCTTGCATCTCAGTCCCTTCCCACTCCTTGCAGTGCTCTTTTAGTTCTGGTCAGGTAAGGGATTCAGTTTCCATTCCCATGCTCCCTGTATTGACAGATTATTTCAGATGAAAGAGACAAAGCAAAGGCAACAGGAATTGCGACAAGCAGCTTGGAACTACAAGAGATTCGTGTTGCCAAATGCCCAATCCATCACTATCAGCATCACTGAATCCAACATCTTTCTGCACTTTTGAATCACCACAGACTTTATACGCCACCTCCCTCCCATTTTCTAAATATCTTTGTTGTCCTGTGTCATTTTTTCTTTATAATGGTTATTATTTTCTTGTGTTTTTCTTTGCTTACACACATATTTTTATGCAGGTCAGAAAAGATGTTTTGTCACCTACAACTAAGCTGACAGCTGAAACTGGCTGGCATGTGCACATTAGGGCAGGAATCTGCAGGCTTCACTGGCTGCTAATAAAGTGGCAGATTGATGTTAAAGTTACGATGGTCTGACTTTTAAGTCCCTCTATATAGAGTCAGCCTTGTTAACCTTATTATTTATTTATATACTACTAAAGGTATACATAGCACTTTGCTAACAAGCAGATGAAATCCCTCCAGTGAATCACTTATAACGGCTAGTTAAAATTGCTATGTGTCTTAGTTCAAGGGAGAACTAAGATATCTATGTTGGCCAAGAAATAATCCCTCTTCTTTAAATTTAGAAAACAGAACTTTAATTAGGAAAAATATATGTAAAGGAAAAGATAACAGTTCTTAACCACAACACACACATATATACATATATATATATATATATATACAATGGTCTGGAACAAACCCCTCCACCCCCAAATGACAAGGCAAAACAGTCTAAAAGGTCCTCTTGGCTACTCCCCAAAAAGGGGAAATGTGATAATATCCACGGACAGCAGGTGGCGATGTCGCGCCCGGCCGGCTGGGCTCTCCCNCCAGGGCGGGGACTCACACGATGGGTGATTAACTCTGTGAGTCATGGGGTATTGTTGAACCGCTGATGGCCCATTAGCACCCACACCCCCTCAGGCTGGGTGTGAAGGTGCTAATGACTCCCTGGGCAGCTGCTGCAAATGGTCCATTGTTCTTGGGAAATGAATAGAGGGGGTAGAATACATAGCTTTGATCACCCACACACAGTGATAACTGGTCCCTCCTGCTGAACCAGGACGTTATGATATATAAAAGATTAGTAGACACATGCAGGAGTAGGGGGAAATAACACTGGAGAAGAACTGAGTCATGCAAGGCTCCACAGACACAGAAAAGATTTAACACTGTTGGCTTTAAGGGCATCCTTTATGGTGACTGTGGGTAAAGTCTTTGGACTGCAGCTCCAGACAGCTGGATTTAACATCTGAGTCTTCAATAAATCTCCTGTTCAAGCCTTAACAATGCACAGTGTGTACTGCTGTTATGCTTCAAAATAAGGTGTTCACTATGTACTTTACTTAGTTTTAACTGAGGGCACCTTGGAATCAGTACCAGCTTACATTAGCTGAGAATCTGTCCTTAAAACCAGAAAACTACAATCTACCTTATCTGAGTTGTGAAGAGATATCTGCAAATATTTGTGCTGTTTTGTCTGATGTCACTAGGGTTAATTTGTAATTTATCTGGCAGAAGAAGGCAGAATACACCTTGTGTACCATTTCCAGGGCAGATATGTTAGAGAGTAAATCACTGTTAACATACTTTATTGTTTTTCAATCTTAATGTGCATTTTCTTCTGCTATTGTACAAGACAAACTATTTCTTTATTATTTTTCTCTCGTTGACAAAGCAATGAGGCAGTTCTAACACTGATCTCTAAGGTGTGCAGGCATTCTTTTCAGCAGGGAAAGGATTTGTTTATGACAACCTGTTATTCTTGTCCCATTGTTCCACTTTCTGCCTTATCTGTTGATGATTCTTTCTTCACATTAGACATATGTTGCTGGTGGGCTGTGTTATCAAGTGCTCTAGGACACCTTAGCTAAGGGCTGCATCTCTCATGAGCAGCATGTCAGAGGGATCTTCAAAGAAGTCTCAACAAAGGATGCATTTGAAGCAAGAGAAGTCTGGCTATTTTAACTATTCTTTCTTTTGATCTTGGAAAGTAGATTGTGAATGTGACTACTCTGTATTTTCCTGTCGGATCCCTTGACTCTTTTTCTAAAAGGTTATGTTAGTTACTTTCTACTCCAAAGGGACTCTTTCCTGTACTAAATGCATTTCTGAAAATGTCAGCTGAAACTCCTCTGCCTTTTATTCTTGTTTGTTTTTAATATTCTCAGTTTCCTACAGCCTCAGTCTCAGAACACCATCAATTTTCAGACATTTCAAACTTTTTGGAGAAGTTTGGTACTATTGAGTGTCTTGTTTGTCCTTATCACTTTTCTGACTGACAACAAAAGTGATTCACCTTTTGCATTTCAGAATGTGGGTTATCACTTTATTACTACTGTTGCTGCTCCTCCTCTGCAGCCTCTCCTGCCCTTGGGCAACAAACAGGTTTGAAAATCTTCCTGCCAGGCTTCAGTTTTCTTACTGATGCTTTGCTTAAATTTTCACTGCTTTCATTTAAAAGCAACAACAATACATAACTCTTGTTTCAAGGTAAACTCAAATATAACTTACTGTTTAACACTAAGAAGCAGAATCATCTTCCTTTCAGTTTTAGTGGGTTTTGCCTATAAATTGCCTGGTGTTGTTGAATTAGGATAGGTAGAGCTGTACAGAAATTGATTTATTGGGTATTTTATTCTTTCTTCTAAAATCAAAGTAAAAATGGCAAATTAAGAAAAATTTCCATCACTAAAAATATTTTGTTCTGGTCCACCAACACATTTCTTTCCAGTAAAATCAGAAATTTAATGTCAGTTTTGACAATCTTAATTCTCCAGAATTTGTTTAAATATCAAAGGGATTTGAAAAGTAAAACTGGTGCATTTATTGCTCAAAATGGGAATTGTTCAATTTTTACACTGTATCCAAGCTTCTCGTTTTTCCTTAATTGCACCATCTGGGCTAATAAAATTTGTTACATCCCCTTGCAAACTGATTCAGTGGTGGATATGAGTAACTTTTACTTTTTAAAAAATCTTAACTGGTGTGCTGTTTATAAAATTGTTACAGTTTTATCTATGTGATCATCAGAATGACTAGTGTTAAGAAGGGTGAGAAAGTGACATGGTTTTCTTAAAAGATGCAAGAGTGTTAGTGAGGGAGGCTGTACTAGAATGTGGGGACTTCAGAATTAAGACTAAAATGGCTGTAGGCCTACATGTAAATGTGTTTGCTTCCCTGAAATCTAAATACTAATGTGGATTTCTTGTCAAGTTCTTTTATTAACCATTTTCAAGGTGGCTGGTTAGTGTATCTGATGGGAAAAATCTCTTGATGGCTGTAATCTGCTGCTTTACTGTAGTCAAGTGCCTCCCTGGGACTGCTCGATTCCATTTCTTCCTGCTTCAGACATCAGAGGCAACATATCAGCAATCTACATGGGTGATGTGGTTAATCCATCCAGAAGGGAGCTGAGAGATGGGAAGAATTTTAATGAAAGCTCTATTATTCATAATAAAAGTAAATGATGTTCATTTTTTTTTGTGTTTTTGCAGTTTTCCAGTCAACCTGTAGCTGAGTCCTAGCCTAGCAGGTATAGCAGTGATCAGTTTACACAGGTGGAATCAGAGAGACACAAGAAAAATCAACGTGTAAAACTGAAACATAGTATGAGACTTGGCATCTTCAATAGCAGACTGTTTAACCTTGTGCTTCCTCACATACATATGTTTGTAGGGAAAGAAATCATGAAGAAGAACAGAGATTTTTCCACTTTGCCATGGGGAGTTTGACATACTCCCAAAATAACAACAGAAATGAAATTTGGACAGATACAGGTGTGATTTCTAGTACTCAGTGTCTTCCACATAGTGTAACAGGAGCACGTAGGGTCTGGAGTGACTGTTTTAATCCAGGTAGCCTGGGGCTTACAACTTGTAAATCAGTCTCTACCTGTATCATATACTTTGCTGAGGATTAGTTAATATCTAGAAGGCATTTTGAACTACCAGCATTCCCAATGCCTTAAATTAGACACCATTTTGCTATTTGCAGCTTTATATATTATTTTGTCTTGTTCCTACTCATTCATTTTTAAGGAGAAGACAGTCATGAACAGAAATACTCAACATGAGGTTTATTCTTGAGGATGTGCAGGAGCAATTGCAGGTACCACAGAACAGCTAACACAAAAAAAGAGGCATTGCAGGGCTGGAACTTTCTCTGTGGGGAAAGATGCATGTACTGGAAGGTCACTGTGCTAAAAGAGAAGACTCTCCACTGAAAGAAAACTCAGACTCTTATTTAATAAAAGTCACTAACAGTGTGGAAAAGCAAGCAAGAATTTCAATTTAGAAGGCTCTACCAAGTTTCAAGGGCATGGACACCTCCCCCCACCCCTTTAAGTAATGCCAAAATCTATCAGTTAATCTTGAATTTCTGTTCAATCCAGAAACATCATGTTCATCTAGTAAAATGAAGATACTTTTACCTCATGAGTCTCAGAAAAGTATCTTGCTATTTCTGGATTTGTTAATATGTGAAATAGGCCCACATGTGTGGTATATAGGAATGTTAGACTATGTTGTTAATGAAATATTATTCTTTTTTTTAGGTACAACAAAGTCTGTTTCAGAGCTTGAAAGGCTTGAAGAAACAAACCAGGACAACCAGGCAAGCACGTGCTTTCAAAAACACGTGTTTCTTAAAAAGGAACATCTCCAAAGGGAAAGGTAAAAATTCTTTTTAAGAGGAAGGAGAGGCTTCTTTACCCTGGTCTTTCTTTTGAATGTCCAATCTAAGGGTGAGAACGGGATGCAGTCCAAAAGGGTGATTTGCCTTAGTATTGATACACCTGAGTTAGCTTTTCAATTAGTGCCTTTGGGTCTGAAGATCTGCAATTACCAGGTGTCTATCAAAAATTTTTATCAGACTTTATGCAGTCTGTACTATTGGGCAAGATGCTGTTTGAGCACCTGAGTGCAACATTTACCTCATCTAATTGTAGAAAGGAGCACTAGAAGGGACCCTGACAAGTCCTCTAGTCCTTCCTTTGCTGCTCTTCATCCTAAACCAGTCTCGCTTGTTTCTGAAAACCAGTGTGGTGAGGTGGTCTCCAGAGTCACCATGTGCAATAATTTCCAGTGCTTTAATCACTTTGTTACACCATTTTCTCTATAGTCTAACCTAAGTACCCCCTATGTTACTTTTTGTCCTATTCACAGTGAATGCAGGCGGCAGTGTATCCCTGCTGTGCTTTGCAAGAATTTCTTATGTACCTGAGAAACGTTAGTGTCTCTCTTTTCTCTGTTCTTTAGGGATAAGCAACTAACAGTAACACAAAGACAAATAGCAGCAACAATAACTCTCAAAGTCCTATTTATTGATATGGCCTTTTAAGTTATCTACATTGTGTATCCTACACCCTCACCATGAGATAAAGATAGAAGAGTAACCTGAATTAGAGTACCTCCATCTGATCGGAGTACTGCTATCTAAAGGCTTCCATCTGATCACCTTTCCGGGACATAAACTGTGAGACCGGGGCAGAACCGCGGGCCGGTGGTGCCACCTGGTGCCAGCCCTGCCCGCAGCGGGACGGGATGGATACCGCGGGAGGCGGAGGGGATGCCCAGGGGCGCATCCCCAAACAGCCCGAGAGCAGCCTAATGAAAATAAATTCACTAAAACAGCATGTAGGAAAAAAATTACCGTTGCGGTAAAGAAGTCCAAACCCTCCGAGTTTAATTTCTTTTTCTCAGAAGCAGCAGCTATCTCCGTGACCCAAGCTATGAAAGGCTTTCCAGAGCTAAACATTTCCCTAATTTGAAGTCAGTAGGAGACACCGGCACACAAGCCTTGAACCAAGGAAAATCTCCAGGTATAACCTCTGCCTCCCACTTTCCAAATGGTTTGTCTTAAAGTTGATTCAACACTAATTAGCAAGCAAACAGCTGAGTAAAATAAGAATTGTTCTTACTTGGTGATCTGTCTCAAGTACAGCAGAAAACTTCTAAGAGGTTTGATTTGGCCTGGAAAATTACAGAACATCCGTGTTTTCCAGCTTCCCCTGGTGGGTCATGGTGTTAACCAGGCATAACACCTGGTATTCAGGTTCCTTTCACAGTGTCTAAAATAAAATAAATTGCTGTTGCTATTGATGACACTCCAACAGGGAAATAATAAACCTAACTAGAACTGGCCAATAATTTCGATCAGAAAATGCTAATTTGAGGAAATAAAAATGCTAATTAGATGAATTGGCTGCTCAGATTTTTTAATGAAAAAATATTGAAACATCATGTTCTGGCAGAGGAAAAATATTTTACATTAAGCTCATCAAAATGGTTATTTTCTATATGACTCCATATTAGGAAAGGTTAAGAAAAAGGAGCTAAGACTACTTCAGCAATATTGAAATAATTGAGTGAAGACTCTTCTTAGTAATTTTCTTTCTGTATTTCTAAAACTTGCATGGTGCAAAGAAATCAAGAAATGTATTCCAAGTTTGTTAATATTTTAAACTGTCTCTGGAAAACCCATATTCTATATGGCAGAAAACCGGGGAAGTGGGAATGGCAGTTGCTGAAGTTACATAGAGAACTGGAAATTGAATTGCATAAAGGAGTAAGAAGAAATTAAAATGATGAGTCAGAGAGATAAATAATTGAACTAGCAAAGGAGTGAAGAAGGAATATGACCATCTTTAAAAGGCCATGGACATTACTATTGTATTATGTAGTAACTCATATCTATTCCTGCATTACAGTACATGCATTTTACATTATATTTACCCAAGTAAATATAATGTACTCATCCTGCATAGCAGCAATCAATTGTGTTTCTGCTTTGTGTATGCAGTTTTGCTAGGTGTATGGAGCAACAGTCAGGGAGGGGAGCTGGGCCTTAAAGGTTTCATATCCAGCTATTTTTGGCTGTGCACATATGCCCTAGAAACTGCACAGTGCCCCTTGCCTTAGCACTCTCTGACCATCTAGAGCATCCGTGGCACAGTGAGGTTAGCATATGAAAGTCAAAGGAACAACAGACTTTCAATCACAAGCAAGAAAATGCCTAATTAGCTGCAACAGGAAAATTACCTGGAACATCAGCTTAAACTTGATGTACCAAATCATTGTGGCTGCTGTGCTTGCCATTTACTTTAACAACTATGAAGAATGAGCAACACCTGGACATGGCTTCATAGGAGAAACTGATGTTGCTCATTCTCCTGCCAGCAATTAAAGAAGATTCATTAGTAGATATGGACATAGAAAGTGATTTTTGTTGTGAAGCGGACATGCAGCTGTGTGAAGGGGGTTTCATAAAGATAAATGAAAGTAATGAATTTTGGATGGGCTTTGGGTAAGATAGTTTTTTGTCATGTATTGAAATAACTTGTGACTTTTTAGGAGTATCAGAAAGTAAATTGTCTGAAGATAAAGTTATGAAGTAATGCATGCATTTAAGACATGACATGTTTGACAATTGATGATCCATTGCTGTCAGCTGGAACAGTCTGGATTATGCAGATTGTCTGACTTGAGGCAGGTGCAGTAGGTAGCAAACTTCCACCTGTATAGAATCACAGGATATCTCAAACTGAAAGAGACCTGTAAGTATCATCAAGTCCAACTCCCTGTTCCCCACAGGACTATCCTGCTTTGTGACTTAAAAGCAACATCCAGATACCCCTTGACAGGCTTAGTACAGCAATCACTTCCCTGGAGAGCCTGTTGCAGTGGTTGATCACCCTCCCAGTGAGCCTTGTCCTAGTGCCCAGTCTGAACTACCTCTGGCAGCTTCATTCCATTTTCTTGGGTCCTATGACTGGTCATCAGAGACAAGAGCAGTGTCTGTCCTTCCACAGCTCCATTTGAGGAATCTGTAGCCTGCAATGAGGTCACCCCTCAGCCTTCTTTCCTCCAAGGTGAACAAAACAAGTGACCTCAGCCTCGCTTCATAAGTCTCCCCCTTGTATTCTTTCACCATCTTGGTCATGGTCCTCTGGACATACTCTAATAGCTTTATATCCTTCACATATTGGGGCACCCAAAACTGCACACAACAGTCGAGATGAGGCCAAACCAGTGCAGAGCAGAGCAGAACAATGACCTCCCTCAACTAGCTGGCCATGCTGTGCTTGATGCACCTCAAGATGTTTTTTTCCCTTTTGGCTGCATGGATACACTTGACTCATATTCAACTTGCCATAGACCAAAACCCTCAGATCTCTCATTCCTCAGTTTGTACATATAACCATGATTACTCCATCCCAGGTGGAAAATCTCCAATTGCTCTTGTTAAATTTCATATGGTTGCTGATTGCCCAGCTCTCTAGTCGATCCAGATCTCTTCCTAAGACCTCTCTACCTTTGAGGGAATCCACAGCTCCTCCTACTTTAGTATTGTCAGCAACTTTACTTAATGTACATATGATTCCTCTGTCAGGTGATCTATAAAAACATTATAGAAAGTACTAGCCCTAAAGAGAACTGGTCTCTAAAACGGAGCCCTGTGGAACCCCATTGGTGACTGGCTGCCACCATGGTATAACCCCATTTACTGTAACCCTATGAGCTTGATCTGTCAGCCAGTTGATCACTTGCTTACAATGGACATGCCTATCTGTGTGATGGCAATTTATCTAGAAGAATACTGTGATGAGCATTATCAAAAGTTGTACTAAAATTCAAAAACATCACATCTACTGGCTTTACTTGGTTAACCGGGTGTGTGGCCTTGCTGTAAAACGAAATTAAGTTTGTCAGACAGGGCTTTCCCCTCCTTGCTGGCTATGGTCAATGACTGCATTGTCTCTCAAGTGTTTTTCAATAACTCCCAGAATAATCTTCTCCATAATTATACCAGGCACTGAAGTGAGACTGACAGGTCTGAAGTTTCCAGGGTCTTCCTTCTTACCCTTCTTGAAAATTAAGACAACATCTGTCAGCTTTCAGTCAACTGGGGTGTCTCCAGGCTCCCAAGACAGTGACAAAATAATGCAGAGATCCCATGATGACATCAGCCAGCTTTATCAGTACCCTGGGATGAATTCCACTGGGCCCTCTGTGCACATCCAGGTGGAGTGGCAAGTCTTGAGCAAGTTCAGAGTCAGCTGAGAGTTTGGCATCTCCCCTGTCATCGTCTTCCAACACTGGGCTCTGAGGGACCCAGGGTCCATCATCAATGTTGAAGACAGAGGCACAGAAGGCATTATTATCATGTGGAAAGTTATTAACAATCAACTCATCTTAAAGTATTTGCTTAAGTCTGCTTTGTCTTACCTATGTGAAAGATAGGTAGCTACTCTAAGCTACTCATCCAGCTTCCTTCTGTAGTGAGGGAGGCACTTGAAGAGGCAAATCGGACTATCTGTGGTGGGCTTCTGCTGAAACCCTTGGGAGAAGCCCATTTCCATTAGCTACATGAGAACACTGGAAACTAGTCCTCCAGTTGCCATTGGCACCTACAGTTAGGGAGTGAGAACTCTTACTTGTTCTTTCATAACATTATTTCTATGACAGAAATGATTAGACAACAATTTTTAAGCTTTATATGCAAGTCTCTGGGACATCTCAGATAGGAACTCTGAGGGATAGCCAACAGAGCTGCCCTCCAAATGTTAAGTGCTTCAGACGCCCTCCCAACAATTGCTCCTATGTGAATTTCTCATCTCTAGAAATTCCCTGACACTAATGTTGCCATCTCAGATCTGCTTCTTCCTTCAGCCTCTAAGACTTTACACTTCCCCAGGTTAGCCTCCTTCTAAAGTGCCAAGCTCATGGTGTACCTCCAGAATGAATACCTCCTTTCCATTGAAAACCCTGACATAGCTACTGATCCTTCATTATCTCTTACTTTTAAAGTGATTTCTGTGGTATCTCTTTAGCAAAGCCTCGTCTCATGCCTTGCCCAAGGACCATAGTACATTTCTTTCATAGTATATTGCTTTCTTCTGTAGGTATTTGCCATTGTGCATTTGGCAGCTGGCAATGCCCAAGTCCAAGTGGCTGAGAGGGTGAAACCTGCAGGACTGGAAAGAAGATGCTGTGCTTCTAATTGATCCCTGATGCTGTGTGCAGGAGTGCAGGGTAGGATATTCTGGTGATTACACAGCTTAAATATTTGATACCCAGTGTAAGGTTTGTAGGTTTGTTTGGTTTTGTTTGTTTTAAATTATAAGCAGACAAGTCTCCAAAGTGAAGTCTGGCTCTGAGGGGCAACTCTGAGCTGTTATACCATATTCCACATTGCTGTATCTCTTGGGTTTCCTTATTGTTTCTTCACCTGCTTAGAAGTGTTTTTTTCACCTTCAGTGTTACATCTGGTATCTAATATGGGTATTTTCTGCTTCCTCAGTGACAACATTTATGGGATTCAATCATTTATAACTGGGTTTCTGTTTGTTGGACATGGAAGTATGGTTGCAGTTGCATCACAGCTAGTTTTGCCCCATACTGCAGGGTTAACAGTGGCCATCAGCTGGAAAATCTTTTCCTTTCTTAGGTATGCCCTTGGGTACACACCAGAGCTGATTTCTGAATAAATATGCTTGCCCAGGTTTTTAATTTTGTGCTTCATTTTTATGCATCTTCTTTTTCCTGCACTCCCACTTTTAGTACATTAACTTTGAAAGTGTTTTTCCTCGTGTGAGAAGAGTCAAGATGTGAATTTCTAATGACTTTAATATTAAAGAAAAGATGCCACTGAGTCTATGGCATAAAGATGTCAAATAGGTATTAAATCTAGCCATATTTGATATTTTTCAATTTTGTCTTCCCCCTTTTCCACACACCTTCTTGCTTTCTTGAAGTCTGATATCACAGTTTGCAGAACACTATGAAGATTAACCAAATGTAGCAATAAAATTGTACTAACAACAGTCTAAGGAGCTATTGTCCCTGAAATATAAGTAATGAATTAAAAATAGTCATAATAAAAGAAAAACATTTATGAAATCTGAAATTTTTTTTGCATATTTGTTGATTAAAACAACACTTACTTTCATATTGAAATAAGGAGAGAGGAATAAATTTGGGATCTGAATTCCTTTTAGCTGATTTTATTCAGAAACTGGAATAAAAATTTAAATATTCTTTTTACTAGATAAATAATATTTTATAATAATTTTATTAGTGGATTATAATTCAATATTAATTTATTTTACTTTATAATTCCAGGTAAATATTGCCCCAAATAAAGGATGTTTAATATATATATATATTTATTAAATGCAAATAAAGAGTTCTGTGTGACACTATGTTGTACCGTTGGTAGTCCAGGCTGGCAGTGATGCCATTAATAGAAGAAACACCAGGGTAATTAAAAAGGATTTCAAGGTGCTGGGTCAATTAGTTAATGGGACAGGAGCACAGGTGGTGTTTGCCTCAGTTCCTGCAGTAGCAGGAATGAACGAGTAGAGGAGTAGGGAAGCCCATCTTATCAATAGGTGGCTAAAGGTGATGCCTAAAATCCTGGAAAATAGGCACTCAGACAAACATCGATTGGAGAAAGATAGACAATACCTTTATTCGGGAGATCGGAGACTCTGTGTCTCCGCTGGGCCCCACCAATACGCGCGGGCCAACGCCGAGGGTCCCCACACATCCGAGAATTCCCCGAAGAACGAAGACGACGACGAAGACCCAGCCCTCAGTAGGGTTACCCTTTTTATACCCTTTCACCCAATTAACATATGAAATATCCGTAACCAATCACTATTTCTAATTTCCCCGGTGGTCCACCCCTCAGGGTCCCGGGCCATGCCCCCCTGGACCCCCTCCAACGGTTTCTGGGCTCTTCTTTTGTTTTGACTTCAAGTTATCTTGCAGGTGTCTCTGAAAAACACCATGGCCTTCAAAGAGCCGCAGAATATGTGAGAAAGTCCCTTTAGTAACTCTAAACACCCCAATATCTGAAAGTCTGAAAAACACCACGACCTTCAGAGAGCTCAGGAATGTGAGAAAATCTTCTCAGCAACTACAAACACCCCTTAATATGTGAGCAAGAAACTAATACCTCTAAAATCCCAAAAATCCACAAAATTCACCCCAAACCTTAGGCATCAAAGGATTAGTGCCACTGGCAGAATTTTGGGTTTTTTGAGCATGGGGCAAACTCCATGGTACCTGGTGTCCTCAAATCAGATGGGCTTCATCTGTCTTGGAAGGGCAAATAGACTATAGTCCATAAGTTGCAGAGCTGATCAGGAGGGCTTTAAACTACATTTGAAGAGGGAAGAGATTGAAACAAGGCTCTCCAGAGATGAGCTGAAGGGTGGAAAGCCCAGTTAAGAGTGAACTCAGCAGCCCGCCTGAAGTGCATGTACACTAATGCACACAGTATGGATAACAAACAAGAGGAGGTGGAAGTCATCGTGCAGCAGGAATGCTATGACATAGTTGCCATCACAGAAACGTGGTGGGATGACTCCCATGACTGGAGCGCTGCCATGGGGGCTGCAAGCTCTTCAGGAGGGACAGGCAAGGTAGGAGAGGTGGAGTGGTGGCTCTATGTGTCAGAGAGTCTCTTGACTCTGTAGAACTCAAGGTCAGTAAAGATAAGGTTGAGTGCCTGCAGACCAGAATGAGGGGGAAGGCCAACAAAGCTGATGTCCTGGTGGGAGTCTGTTACAGACCATCCAGCCAGGATGATGAGGCTGATGAGTTATTCTACAAGCAGCTGGTGGATGCCTCAAAATTGCCAGTCGTTGTTCTTGTGGGTGACTTTAACCAGCTGGATGTCTGCTGGGAACTCCACACAGTAGAGAAGAGGCAGTCTAGGAGATTCCTAGAGCTTATAGAAGATAATTTCCTGCTTCAGCTGGTCAATGAGCCTACCAGGGGTGGGGCCCTGCTATAGACCTGCTGTTCACAAACAGAGAGGGGCTGGTGGGAGATACAGTGGTCAGAGGATATCTGGGGCACAGTGACCAAGAAATAACAGTTTTCAATACTCAGGGATACAAGGAGAGCCATCAATAAAACCTTTATGCTGGATTTCCCCAGGGCAGATTTCAGCCTATTCAGGAGACTGGTTCAGAGTGTACTCTGGGAAACAACCCTTGAAAACAAAGGGGACCAGAAGGGATGGACATGCTTCAAGAAGGAAGTCTTGCATGCGCAGGAGCAGGCTGTCCCAGTGCTGAAAGATGAGCCAGCAGGGAAGATGACAGGCCTGGCTGAACAGGGAGATTTTGAAAGAAATTGGGATAAAAGAGAGAACTTACCAATTATGGAAAAAAGGGCTGGCTACTCAAGGAGAGTTTAGGAATGTAATCAGGTCATGTAGAAAGAAAATTAGAGACACGAAGGCACAATTTGAATTCAATCTTGCCACTTCTGTTAAGGATAACGATATCTTTCTACAGATGCATCAATAGCAAAAGGAGAGGCAAGGATAAACCTCCATTCTTTATTGGACATAGTTATCAAAGATGAGGAAAAGGCTGAGGTATTTAACACCTTCTTTACCTCAGTTTTCAACAGTAAGACAGGTTGTCCTGAAGACAACTGGCTTCCAGAGACTGTAGACAGAGAGAAGAAGCCAAATAGCCCAGGAGGAAACAGTTAGTGATCTGCTGAGCCACTTGGATCCTCACAAGTCTAGGGGACCAGATGGGATCCAACCTGGCTACAACCTCTTTTCAGGTAGTTATACACAGTGATGAGGTCACCCCTGAGCCTCCTCTTTTCCAGACTAAACAACCACAGCTCCCTCAGCTTCTCCTCAGAGCACTTGTGTTCAAGCCCCTTCACCAGTCTTGTTGCTTTTATCTCGACCTGTTCCAGCACCTCAACATCTTTCCTGAACTGTGGGGCCCAGAACTGGACACAATACTCAAGGTGTGACACAATACTCACCAGTGCTGAGTACAGGAGAAGNCCCTCTGCAGAGCCCTCCTGCCTTCCAGCAGATCGGCACTCCCCTCCAACTTGGTGTCATCTGCAAATTTGGTAATGGGGGACTCAATCCCCTCATCTAAATTATCAGTAAAGATATTAAACAAGACTGGACCCAACACTGGCCCCTGGGGGACACCACGGGTGACCGGCCACCATCTGGATGCAGCCCCATTCATCACCACTCTCTGGGCCTGGCCGTCCAGCCAGCTCTTAACACAGCAGAGAGTGCACTTGTCCAAGCTGTGGACTGCCAGCTTTTTCAGGAGAATAATATGGGAGACAGTGTTAAAGGCTTTGTTGAAGTCCAGATAGACCCCATCCACAGCACTGGATGTGGCACTTAGTGCCATGGTCTAGTAATCACGATGGTAGTGCATCAAAGGCTGGACTTGATGATCTCAGAGGTCTTTTCCAACCTTGCTGATTCTATGATTCCAAGTAAAACTATATAAAAATCTATGAATTGCAGGTATATATGGGGTGTTTTTTTTCATTTTTACAATAACCTTCCTGAGCAAACAAAAGAAATAGAGAGTGTTTTAGCAGCAATGCAGACAGCTACTTTGAAAGTCCTTCAAATGCAGATGCAAGCCTTGTGGTGGAGGTGAGCCTTTGCCTGTCCAAGCCTTTACTGCCTCACCTCACCTTCTTCTCTTGCTGGTGTTTACAGATGCAGTGCTGTGAGCTGGGGCATCCCAAAGACTGCAGTTACTATGGCAAAGGATTTGAGGCAGGCAGAGCAATGGTTGTTGCTCAGGGCTTGTGATTTCCCATACTGGAGTCAGGAGAACAAACCAGCAGTGGGATGCCAATGTGGGTACCACAGTATGGAAGTGGCCCCAGTTGCCTCCCCCAAGGCCGTGCACAGGCATGCAGGGCTGAGCTCCCTCCCCAGTGACTACCCCAGGAGTCTAGGCAGGGTCACAGGGGTCCTGTGACCTTCAAAATTTTGCCATGGCAATTTGACGCGGCAGCTGGAGACTTTAGGTCTATGCAGACCCAGTTCATCTGCCATCACCCAAGAGCTCTGGGCTTGTTGTCCACCACGACAGTTCCTGAAGAGTTAAACTCCACAACAGCAGTATAGAAATAGTAATTCCAATTAAGGTAATCGCCAGGGAGCAATTGAAGGAGAAATAAAAATGTGGTGTTCTCATTTCCATAAGCAAATGAAAATAATTTAGATGACTTTTATCTAGATGAAGGAAAACGCCTATGTAAAAACTAATTACCCTCTGTGCTAATTATGACAAAGAGGATAAAGGACAAACCTTTTGAAAAATATCCAAGGATATTAAATGGAGTTTGATTAATAGATGAAATAAGATGAAAATGAGACTTCTGATATATTGTGTTTGGGCCTAGATTCAATAAAAACTCTCTCTGGCTTCCGCTTCACAGCAGCCCCATAAAATCAATTTATTATATGAAGCCAGATGGGTCTTTTATTGAACCTGGACCTTATTCATTAAATAAAAGTAATTATCATCAGAGTTAAAAGAAACAATACGTACTGCTTCATGAATCAGTTACTATCCCATACACTTAAGTGACAATAAGAAAGAAAAATATATTTTTAAATCAATAGACATACAGTTCATCAAATGTAAGAGCAAGACCTGTAATATATTTTCAGGTGTAATTTGTTCCTAAGCACAGGCTTCATTTAAATCCTAATATCTGCTTTGGCTGGTGAATATGGATCAACCCATGGCATCAGCCACATGGAGTATGATGTTCTTGGCCTTTTCCCTGGGCCTGCAATTTCAAACACAGGCATAAGAACTGGGTCTGAGATGAGGAATGTGAAAAAGGAGAAGTAGTACCAAACAGGACTCACCTTTCTTTACATGGCTCTGTTTGATATGAGCTTTGTTTTACCTCCTGTGCTGGTGATGTTTATCCCAGAGACCAACCACTCCTGATGGCTCAGGTCCTCTCTATACCTACAACACATTTAGGAAGAGGACCTGGCATGAAACACAAAGAAACTGTGTTGGGTTTGTGTGACAAGGTTTTGGCAACAGGTGGTGACTACGGGGGTGGCTTCTGTGAGAAGCTTCTAGACTCTTCCCCCATGTCCAACACATCCAATGCCAGCCAGCTCCAAGTTGGACTCACCTTTGGCCAAAGCTGAACTCATCAGTGACAGTGATAGTACCTCTGGGATAATCTAATTTGTCTTAGGTGAGAACTCAGATGGGACATCAGTAGATGGCAAGACAATGTCAGGAAGGTTGTAGGATGAAGGTATAGCTATCTCACACTGCCTGTTCTAAGTTACCATTGGCATAGTGAATAGGAAATGGCCACGCATGGTAGAATTTTTGCTTCACACAACTACAAATGGTATATTATGGAGAAAAATTGGAGAAAGACACAGGAAAGGGCTATCCATGCTAAGGGACTGATTAGGACCATGATGTTTCAGCATGACTGGGAGAGCAATTACAACTGGACTGAATTCAGACCCTTCCAGCAAGGGGTTTTGTCATTGCTGCTTGCACAGATGAACAGGCACAAGTTTTATATATGTAACCAAATGGAATTAATAGACTTAGATTTTGGTATTTTTAAAATTTGCTATTTTAAATATTACCATATTTAATTATTTAATTGTCACCAATCAATCACTTTCATTAATTTAATCATTTCAAATCAATACCAGTGACAATAGTGTAATTCCATTTATTAATACTTAAAAAACAGAATACAGGTCTTGAAATTTTATGCATTTTCTACAGCTGTTGTTTCTAGCAGAGTACCTTTCTTCTGCTTCCTTGGAGAAGTTTTTATTTGGGTTATATCTATTTAGTCACATCTTGCATTTTATAACACACTGAGGATTAAAAGTTCTTTCAGTTTAATCACAACACACTTAAGTGCAGCCTCTAGTTTATAAGCTGACCTGGCAAGTATGCTTCCCTTTTCAATTTTCGTCCTTTAGATGTTTTTCCCTCTGTCTTTCAGGGTGATAATAATGATGATTTGTGTTGCTGCTATCCCACTGTTAGCCATGTTGTGTGCACTGAACAAAAAGGTTACTCTACACGATGTTTCTACTGCTTGTTTATGGCCTTTATTCCTGAGACACCAGTAGTGGGATTCCTGCTTGGCAGAAGAGTTGAAGTGTTTAACAGGTCAAGATGCAAGTCAATTTTTCCTGAAAACTTTAAAGCACTCAGTGGGGTCACATTGAGCACTGGGAGACAGCCCCATAGCACAGCAAATCCTTTAAAGGCTGACGAAGAAGATGAGCTTAAACACTCACTTGACTAGTCCCTGGTGTCTTCAAAAGAGGCAAATTTCAGAGACCCCATTCCTTGTGCCTTCTGGGACAGATGCACTTTGTGCTGGTGCATGTTTCCTTGCCTCCACTATCACAAAAAAATGAGCAAGGTCTTTCTCTGGCACTTGTGCTTCTTCATCAACCTGAGCTGGTTTGGGGCTGGCATACAATGAAAGCAGAGGCCCAGGAGTGCCCCAGTTATTCAGACTCTGACACCTCTGTGCTTCTCTTTTCTCTCCCATGTTTTCTTCCAAGCTCTTTCCAGCATTAGGGCACTACTTATGCCTGATTGACTGTACTTGTTTTATTGGGCAGCAGAAATAGGTAACAGGTTCAGAGTATTCCTTCAGGTCACCAAAGACTTCATCTAGATCAACAGGTCCTGAATAGCAAGGAATTATTTAGAACATATGTAGCCTTCAGAATTGAAGCCAATATTCAGTATTAAGGTATATACATCCCATACAGTAATTGAAAATTTATTGAAAGTGACATATATGTAGCAGGGTGGGATGCAAAACAAGCCAGCAGGAGTCTGTTACACAGGGCTGTTACCGAAATCAGCATGTTGGTGTCCAGGACCCAGAATTTAATCGTGAGAGTGGACCTGGGCTTCTCTTCTTTCAAAAGCAGAACAGAGCTCGCTTTTATAGTGCAGGCACTGAGGGGCTTTGTTCTTCAGTGCTCAAAGCATGCCCCCAGGAAGGTGCACAGTGGGTTCCCAAGCCTTCTCCTTGCACCATGCTGTTACCTATAAACCAAAACTACAATGAAAATTCAGCCAACCTCTACCACCTATTCTATTAAAAAATAAAAAAATTAAAAAAAAGGAAATCCGCAATCCTACATTTGTAGGCTGATCCTGTTGTGCATTAAGGATTTGTCAAACATGACTCTTGGCTGTGGTTGCTGAGGGCACCTGGACCTTGCTCCACACCACCTTCAGGATTCAAGCAAGGCTTCAGGAGGAGCAGAAGGTTTTCAGACACAGAGCTGTAGGCAGATCCAGATCTTCCAGGTGAACTTTCAGATGAAGATGAATTTTGGGGTTTTGTTTCAGTTGAGGCAGCTGACATTTGAGAGAGTATACTGCATTGCATTTGGTGGGTGAATGGATTCAGTGGTTGCACTACTAGGAGCATATTGACTCATAGTCCACTTGCCTTCAGACTACCTCATGCACAGCCTGAACACAAGCTCTCTGTGTGTGCTTGACAACATGCTGCCAGATGTACTTGGCTCACAAACACTGTCCAGGACAAGCCTTTAGCTGTCCCTGCAGCTCAACTTTCCTATTTGCCATTACAGCAGTGCAGAGTAGTGTTGAAGGCAAACTTGAGGTAGCTCTCACATCTCAGTACAAACATGTATCCTAACCCTTGATTTGCATCCTGCCTTGGGGCTTTCATCGTGCCACACTTACCTCTCCCTTTCAGTTTTCTCTTGTGTATTCTCTCTCCTAATGGAGCAGTGAGTAGTTCCTTAATAAGAGAGGAGGAGAAACAGACTCTGGCTTTAAATAGAAAATGTGAGCATAGCAGTGGTGCTCAAAGCTTACAGAATAGTATGTAGCTGAGCTAATGAGACTGTCTTCTTACTTGCATCAGGAGCTGGGGATGTTGAAAGATGTTCTAAGTATGTCTTGGGGTTTACAGTTAACCATGTGGTGTGGGTGGTTGTGTGATGTGGTGGCTGAAGGGATTTGTTATGTAAATCATCTTACCTTTATGTGGTTAGGGATGTTTAACTGCAGTGTCTCAGCAATGCAGTTTGTAAAAGGTTTGTATTATCACAGGATCAACTTTCATTACAGTTGTTATTATTTATAATAATTTTGTGTGTGATAACAAATATTTTTAATTTCCAGACTCAGAGACCATTAAAAATACAAGTGTCTTGCACTGTGGTTTTTAGAATTTTTGATTTAGGTCTCCTGTATTATTCCCTTTGCTTCAAAATGTTTTATTTAAGATGGATTGTGATGAAATCTGCAGTCCACCAAAGCTATGATTCAAAAGAAACCTCTTTCGTATTTCCAACCTATTCTTAGGTCTAGTTTAGTCATATCTGATATCAATCTTAGCCTTGCCATCCTTTTATCAGAGGTTTGATACCTGATTAGAAATGTTTGGGATACAGAAGGGAAAAAAAATCCCTCCTTGAAGAGATTTTCAGCAGAGCGGGAAAGCCTCTAGATGGCAGAAGTGCACTGCACAAAACTCCAAACCTTAATTAAGCAACAAGCTGCAGAAGGGTTGTGTGCCAGCTGCGGGGAAAAGGTGCTCTGATTATTGACTGGTCCACTGACCTCTTCCTCCTCCTCCAACTTTAATTGCTGCTCCAGATGATCTGTGCTTTACAGCCACACAGACATGATGCCAAGCTGGGTCTGAACAAGTTTGCTCATGGATGTAGTTTTTGTCTTTCTGCAAAGTGACACTGCAGCTGTTTTTTTTAAAGGTGAAGTGAAATGTTCTGGCAGCTGGCACTCTCTGGAATTTAGGATGACTTCTGTTAGCAGTTAATGCTGCTCCTAAAACTTCACAAGATGCTGCATCCTTTATGAGGCTTCGTGACTACCCCTTGGGAGGTGATCAACAGTCTGCAGTCCTTTCAAAAATAAAATCTCACCCTCTGTGGAGGTGGACAGCACACAACTTAAGGTATTTTTGACTTAGAAATAGTGCAGAAAAGTTTCAAGTGCCCTTATCTGTCTGAAAGAGCTGTCAGCAGTTCTTGTTTTAATCATTTACACAAGAAGAATCCAGTGAATTCTTCTGAAGCACAGAGAAGAAAATCCTTGTGTAAATCTGAGGTTTAAGCAGCATTAATGGCTGACACATCACTAACTTCTGTGTCTATGAATACTGTTACAGCTTGGTCAGGATCCCTCTGCACAGTCACCTTGAGAGAAAACCCAGCTGCTCAAGTTTGTGTGGTGCCAGATAACTGAATGTAGATAAAAGTCCAATTTCTAGCTCTGCAGTCTTACATCTCAGTCTGGATAGGAAATAATTTGAGATTTCAGAGTATTCTGTTTCAAAGGAAGGCCTCTTGATGTTGGTTTTTGGTTGCTGGTTAAAAGCAATTAAATGGTACTCAAAATACTTGGATGGGTCTTCAGTCCACCATATGGCAGGCGTGTCCTAACCTTGAGGCAGCTGCAAGGATGAAACATAGTCTTGGGCTTGAACCTTTTTCTCCCATATCTAGTGGGAATGCATATAACACATGCTCAACAAGCCAGACTGCAACTCAGTTCCATGGTCATATGGGAGTGTTGGACACTCGTGAAAGTGAAAGATCCTGGTGTTAGTCCCTGGTCCAAAGCAGAAACTGGTACCAAAGGCAATGTCTGGCCAATTTTGATTTGGCACTGACATCAGGGACTGAAATAAGTCTCCCAGACTGCAAGAGCCCCAAAGCCTTCACATATGCCTCCAGACATTTGTGATGGCTGTGAGTCATCTGGGCTTTGAGTTATCTGCAACAGGGTGGCAAGAAAACAAGCATAGGAAAATCTTAGTTGCTTTCAGACCATTGCTTTTGGCGATACTTACAAAGGATATGCATTTTATGACAGCACTTGCCCACTAGGTCTTCCTCCCTTCCATGGACCCTAGGCACAGGTCAGAAACCAAGCAATAGTCATTAATATTTACGGTAGATCACAGCCTCTTTGGTGTCTCAGTGGAAAGCTTGTTGTGAACTACCAAGGGATGTTTAGCTGCATAAAAAGCAGCATAAGTTGTCCAAGGAAATTCTGAAGTTTTATTTTCTACTATAGCAAAACCAAGTTAGCAATTTCAAAGAGATGTGCCAGCTCTGGTGCAGGTGGCTCTTGGCAGTCTCGTGCAGTCAGTGGGACTGAAACCACTGGGCCTTCTCTTTCTAAGGTGTCATTTGTGCTTCAAGCAGCAGATTTCACATTCTAAGCAAGGGACCTCAATGCTTGACTTGGAGAATCCTGAAAGTATTGTAACAATATGTGTAACTGCAGTAAAGAGAGATATACCCAATGTAGCTGGCTAGGCAGCAATGAAGATGTGGCAGCACAATTTTGAGGGGAGCCTAGTGACTCAAGTAGCTGTTATTAGCATTACTGTCTAGATAGAAACTACTGTCACTATTTCTGCCTGCTTCTGCAGCATGTATAGTGTTTGTCCTTGTTCTCAAGACACCAGTGCTAATGACAGGAGACAGAATTGTTTATCTATTGCATCTCACATTTTTTCAACCACAGGGAGCATTAAATCAATGCATCATCGCGAGGTTTGAGGGCTTCCAGCCAATTCTTCAAGTAAGGAATAGAATCGATAACTTTGCAGTATTTTATCAAAACCAAAGATCCTTGCATATATTTAAACTGATCCAAACTTCAGACTTGATTAGTCTCGAACTTGGATAATCACAGCCTATCTACCCAGTTTTGGAAGATTTGTCTTCATGGCTGTGTAGCCATAATATTTTCTCTAGCCTTGCATTTCAGAAATAACTGCATGTCAGGAAAAAGTGAGCTTTTTCCCAGGTAGTCTGTGAGGGACACAAATATTTTAGTTCCTTCAATAGGTTCTCCATGGTTTACTCAGATTCTCATAAAGGTACCGGTAGACACAAAACTTACTGTGTTGCATTTCTTCTGGGGAAAGTTTTGCATTGCAGACAGCTTGGCCAACGTTTAATAAAATGCCTAGTGCTCAGTGGTGATAAAACTAAAATCCTCAATCCCATTCACATTTAGAGGACTTGAATAGCTGTTCCTTGAGGCTTGATTTAACCTGAAAGTTTGTGAAAAGAAGCACATACTGTATTTTTGGCAGCATTTGATAGTTTTAGAATACTCTTCCCTCCGAGAACTGTCAAAGCACATAACATCCTGAGTGAGCAAAACCCTTGAAGGGCTGGAGGTTGCATTACTTCCCATTAATGGCTGTGAAAGCGATCCACAGCACTCACAGTGAAACAAGAATGGGAAACACAGGCGGGATGGCCCTTTTGATCTGCTGCTCTGCTCTGAGGGCACCCTGCACCTGCTGCCTTTCAGAAGACTGGGAGGATCTGTGGGTTCTGGTGAGGTGCTTAGCTTCTGTGACTCCTCAAGCTCACTCCCATTTGGATTACAGTTTTCTAATTTCACACTTAAATATGTTCGTTGCCTTGTTCTTACATTTTGTTTGTTAACTTAAGCAGCCCTTCCCTGGTTGAGCCTCCCAAGATTTCATTTCCTGGATTTGAACAAACCTCCATTATTGTAATTTCCACAGAACCAGCCTTCCTTCTGAATCAGCACTTCCCAGCATGTTAGGAGTTGGAGGGAGAGAGTCTGAGGCAGGTGGTAGCCACAAAAGCCTTTGGAAGCTGCAGTCAGGTTCTGCATTTTCTGATGGGTATCCTGGGGCTTGAGTGCAGCCACACACAGAATGGCTGGTTTGCTGGTTTGATGGCCTCTATAGAAACCTGACCCCAGGAAAATAATCAGCCTGAATAGAGCTGCATTGTACTTTCAGAATTTCTTTTCAGAGTCCAGAGACCAGTCCGAGAATCCTATTTTCTCACTGACATCCTGCTGAGGAATTAGCTCAGGGTATTGACAGGCTGTTTCTGTGAACACAGCCCGCAGTGCTGCTGCCGGTCACAGCAGCAGGATGACAGCTTTCCTGGAGTTGAAGCAGCACTGTCATGCTGAGCCCTAAAGTACATGAACATATAGAGATAAAGGCATCTCCCCAGCTCCCCCAAATCCAGTCCTTTAAGTGAGTGCATAAAAGTAACAATTTATTTACACATGGAGGCATTAATGTTTTCTACTATCTTATAGTTAAATCTTTTATTAATTCACAGGTAAGCAAACCTCAGGAGCAATGCCACACCACTGTTGTGATATTAGTAAAGAGATATTTAGATAGAGAGATATCGTACATATAAAAGCTCTAATACGTTTTTGAAGGTTGCTAATCTAAGTATTTTACAATAATTATAAAGTTCTCTTAGCCTTGGTTGCTATGTGTATGTAACCTATTATATATAATTTCTTATAAAATTATCTAGTATATACAGATGATACCATTCTAAAGCATATTTTGATGTACTGTTCTTCTGTAGGCCCTAGTCTTTGTCTCCATGCAGAAGAAATGATGCTTATTTAATAAATAGACAAAACTTTGTCTTTCCTTCATTATACATTAAGTGATATTATTCAGTACAGGATATTTTTACAATATTTTTGTCAAACTTTCTTTTTTCCCGTTTCATCTCTATAGTATGTGAACACTTTATAAAAGTTCATTAGTTTTTGTCACACTTCAGTGAGGTTAGGATATACTAGAATTCTCATATCAAACAAGAGATCAAATCAGAAACTTTAACACCAAATATTAATAATTCTTCATATCAGCATGAGAGGGAAAAAAATGTTTTTTCTTCATGGTGTGTGACAGTGGGCTGTAGTGAGTAGAGCTACTCACATGCCAACAGATCTGCTGCAGAAAGCCTTTCGACATTTTTAATTTACTTCTGATGTACACTGAATTAAAAACTCTAAATTTGGCTGCAAAATTTGAACAGTAACAATACTTATTGGTCAGATCACAAGCTTGCTATGTTGGAGACTCTGGGTACATCCACATTAATGTTTTAATTTTGGTCAGAGATAAATTGAAGTGACTCTATCATCCTCATTGAATGAATTATTTTTGGGTGAAACTTAGCTAAAGGATGTGCTTTGGAGGACACCTGATGCTTTCCAGCCTGCTGATAGACATCCAGTCCCACAAACTAGACGGGCATTAACCCTGGAAACACCTTTAATTTGAGCCTTGTCCCTCAACTCTGGCTCTTCTGCCATACAGATTCATCCCCATCACACTGCATCCTGTGCCAGTGTCAGCATAGCCTGAGGCTGCTGTCCCTGTCCAACTGTGTGCTAAAAAAGCAAAACTTTTCATGTGTGTATGATTGCCTTGAATCTGGCAGAGCAGAGACTTGAGCCTCTTGCTACTGTGCTGTGCTTGTGCCCTTACCAACAGGTTCTATTTTCCTCCAAATAGAGATCATTAAAGCTACCTATGCAATATTTTGACTTGGATAAGGACTCATCATGCCAAAACATTTTGAGCACCTCTAATTAATGTGCTCTGATCAGTTATCACTGATTTCAGCTGACGTGGCATGTACACAGATCATTGCTCCAGCACTGCAGGCTTACCCAGCCAGAAAATGAAGAATAGACCGTTAGAGGCTGTGAAATGTCTGGTGTGTGCAGTTTGCTTAGCAGTCAACCAGAGAACTGTGGCTGGGTCACCTGCTGATCTGGTTTCTCAGGGCAACAGTCCACTGCTGTAACTATGAGTCCATCCTCTTGCATTCAGTGCAATTCATTTGCAGATGTTGGGAGGTGTTGGTATGACAAATAACAGTTTCTACCATTGCATAATTTTGATTGATGCCCAGAATACAGCCAGCTGGTATCCTCAGTATCTGGGTTCAGCAGTATTTATCTTCACGTTGAAGACTACTACATCCAAAACTTCTTAGGAATTTTATTAAAAATTCAAGCAACCTCCTTCCTGACTATGTGCAAATTGTAACTTCTCAAAGTCTTTTACTCCTTGATCAAATTTCAGTAGATATTCCCTAAGACTGGAAACAGTGCCAGCCTGGGTTACCATCTCCAGTCAAGTTCTCTCCCTCTCCTTATTTTTCCTTCATCCTCCCTCATAGGTATGAATGTCCAGAGGTTTCCAAAGAAAAAATAACCAGAATTTTTATTTTATTTGTGGCCAAAAGAGAATGTCTTTCTTCCATTTAATGTTCAAAAGCGGTGTCACTATTTCACCTTATATTTTCTTCTCTAATTGTGCAATCTCCCTATGAACAAAATTATATTCAAACTGAGGTGTGCTTAAAAATAATGACAATTGAACAACATTTTAAGAGTCTTCGAGCAAAAAAATCCTCAACTTTGGGAAACTCGAGGAGACTCTATCCAGAGTCTTGGAACATAGCACGGTTTTCCCAAATATAGAGGAAAGCATCCTTTAAGGAGCTGATATAGCTGGTGCATTGGGTAACTCTGCAGTGGATGGAAAGCAGTGAGCTCTTAGAGAAGACAAAGATGTACTTTGGACCAGACACTGACCAAGGGACTCCAAATAAAGTTCGGGAGGGTTGTTTTTTTCTTCTTCTAATACTCCCTTTTTTTAAAGAATTCAACTGATACACCTAAATTAGGAGTTGCCTTCAGCTTTCCTTACACTCTCTTCCTTCAGAGGAGGAGAGAAGGGGAGCACTTGCAGAGGAGATTCAGACAAACTGAGGTCTTTTTCCCTCATGGATTAAAGTGTTGAAATTGCCTGGGTGGTTTTATATTGCTGGCTTCAGTTCTGCTAAGCAAACTCTCATAGTGAGTTTTGTGATAGCCTAGGACAGTGGTACATTGAAAAGAGTATTTTTAAATAAAGTTCCACTCCTATGTTATTTTTTCTTTTCTATCAGCTGTAATAGGAATAAGTAGAAGAATTAAAGTAAACTTGTGCATCAGTCTTTATGGTGGAACATAGGAAAAATCCTGTTTAAAGGGCGCTTTTTATTTAAAATCATATGTGGCCTTTAATAGGCTGAAGCCCTGGTACAACTTGTGAAACCCAGGAGCAGTAAATCACAAGTACTGACTGATGCTCATCCAAGGATTTAAAAACAAACAAAGCATTAAAGAGGAGCAACATTGATAAGGATATATTACTGTCTTTACAGCAAGGAAGGCTTAAAAAGCTTAAAACTCATTAGCATGATGCTTGTCTTCAAAATGAGACTCTGGGCCATCTGAGGATTTACAGATCAGTAAACTTTATTATAATAGCAGGGAACCCGATTGAGGGTTCAATTAGGGATAGAATAGCACAATGCTTGGATAAGTATAGCTTCTCAGGATCAAAGCAGCACTGCTTCTCTAAGAAAAAAATGTTCTTCTTTGCCTTGTTAGAGCTCTTTTCAGTGTTAATGCAGGGGACCTGGCAGAAACAGCATACTTGGATTTTCAAAAGACTTTTTGATAACAACCCTCTTAAGGGACTATGAAAGTATAATTGGACACCATCAGGTAATGCACATTAGTAAAAATAGGCTAAGCTTCTGATAGGCTGATGGGCCCAGAATTTTCAAGGTCTCCCTGAGGAGAGAGACATAAAAGTTGTCACACAGAGCTCTAAGCCGAGGTGTGCAACAATAGTTGAAAAATAAAGGAGGGAGGGCTGGAATTGTGATAAAGAAAATTATACAAGGATGGGCTACACTTGGAAAACTGACACTGAACTTAGGTGGGGCAGACTGCTCCATGCTCTCTTTCCTAATACAAATAAATATGAGCCAACTCTAAAAAAGGTGCTTTTCCCTCTTTCCAGCTCCTTGAGGATGCAAATTTGTGGGTCAAAATGTGGATATGCAAGGGGAAAATGGGAGGAAGAACCAGGGAGCAGTTTCTGGACTTGCTCCTAGCAGGGATACTGGTCATACCAATTTTAGGGCAGCTCTAAGTAGAATTTCACCTCAGCAAATTGTAGTTAGAAATAGGCAGTATAATTCCTAGGAGTCTGTAGGCAGAAATGCTTCAAGATGCTTCCTGACTAGGCGAGTGTAGTTTTTGGCATATTTGTAACTTATGGTGGTCCATTATGCATTTTCAGGAGTATTATGTTTGTTTGCTGGCCAGTTCTTTTCAACAACCTGTGTTTTGTGCAGTTTAAGCACAGATTTTAATCAGTGTGCTTTTTAACATGGCTTGTATTTATTGTGGATTGACCAAGCTGAAAAATCACAATAATAACATCTTGTTTATGTATGACATTATTAAGTAATTGTATAGAGGCCTGATGTAATAAGAAAGAAATCCAAATAGGGAGGTTAGTAAAATTCCCATTAATTCAGTGCCATATTAATTTTCATTATTTTAAATAATAGCAAAACCAAATATCTGTTTCTTAATCAGTGTAACCCCAGTAGATCTTAAAATATTTTAAAAAGGGGGAAGAGCTCATTATCCTGTCTTACTGGTGGGAAAACAGAGGCACAAAGTAGCAATTCCTCCAACTCGAATTTAAGCCTTTGTGTTTTGTGCCCCAGGGCTGGGAGCTACCTGATAAGCTGTATCTCATAGACACTTTTTCCCCAAAATGTCTGTGGATGCAAGATATATTGTTAATATAGTTATTATACAGATGTATTCATTTGGATTTATTGATGTCATATTTTCTAGCTTAATGCTGAATTTTTTATTTAGGCAAAAATCCCAGCATAAATAGGAACTAAAGGCAGTTTCCTGGTAATGATTTCTGGACAGGACCTTTGTTCAGTTCACTGCAAAGTCAAACAGCATTTGCACTTCCTAAAAAGCTGTGTTTCTGGATTATAAAAAATGTCATTTTTTGAAAGGTTGAATTTGAAAAGAAACATAAAATTCCTAAGCTTTCCATGAAAGGTGCCTTCCCAGACCTGTAGGTCTCTGTCTAGTGAAGCTGGTGTGTTGCTTGATTTCAGCAGATAGTAACTAATGAAAATGTCAAGATTGTTAATTTTATTGAGGATACTCATACCAGTGATGCTGCAGCTTCTAATGTACTTAAATTGAAGACAGACCAGCAGGAATTAATTTGATGAAAGTCTGTAAAACCTGAAATATATTAAATTAATCCTTCCCACTCTGTAAATCTGTATCTTCTAATGAAAAGTTGCATTGCTAGATAATTTTTGTTCATCTCTAAGTGTTCTAGTATCCCTTATGGAGCCAGGTGTCTATAGAGGTTATGGCAAGAGACTTTGTTCAGGATGAAGAACCTTTCATGTCTGTGTTTATTGTAAAGTTTCTTTAATAATATGTTTGGGTTTTTTTTCTATAAGTTAGTTGAACTGTAGTAAGTTAACCACAGTTCTAATGCACAGAAGAAATGTGATAGAAAAAATATTCTTCTCTTCTGCATGAGCCAAAATTCAGTCCATATTTATATACGTGTCTGAGCATAACTCAGGATGCTCTAAAGACTCAAGATATCAATTAGATGTGGGATAAAGATCTTACAGTACTGCTTCTAAAGGTTATGCAGGGAAAGACTGTCCTGAAAACTAATTATGATGACTGTGATAATCAAATATATGAATGTATCTTAAGATTCTTTAAATGTTTTCCAATACAAAAATGGGAAAAAAAGAGTGTGACTGGCATAATCTAAAAGACTTAAACAACTTTATGTCCCTATTATCTCCTGATGGCTGAAGACAACAATAAATCTTTCATTGTTATAGGATAGTATAGTCCCCCAACCTAGTACTTCTTATTCTGCTTGATAGCCCTCTCTTATTTGTCAAAATTCGTCAGGTTGCCTACTCTGGGTAGCAGTCTGCAATTCCCGTCTTCTTAGATTGGCTACTGTATCCCCAGAATCATTTGCATGTCTCAGAATTTCAGAGGTTCTTCACCTAGGGGTTCTCCTGTCATACACATCATGCAAACAGCCTCTGACAAACCAAGCTAGTTCTTATATTGCTACATAAGCAGAGTTTATTAAAAGAAAAGAGTTTTAAAACTAGAAAACTTCTGCACAGTTTCAATTGTGCTTGCAACCCTACAGTACCTTGAGATGAGTTATAAATACATGCCATGAGGCTCTTTCCTAAAATGCTCCTTAAGTTTGTTGTTCTGTTTTCCTGGACTTTGACCAGTCCTGAATGCTCATGAGGAGTGTAAGCTGGTATATCAGCATTCTCAACAGCTCTGAAATGTTTGGCAGTTTTTCTCAAGAGACATCTGAGGCTGGATGGCAACTCTGGAGATCACTAGTCCAACCTTCCTGCTCACAGCAGAGTCAGCTACAGGGGGTTTCTCAGGGCCATCCACGTCCACTCACGTTTCCAAGGATGGAGACTCCACAACCTCTTTGGGCCACTTGCTTCAGTGCTTAGTCACTCTCACAGTAGAATACTTTTCCTTGCTTTTAAGTGGAATGTCTTGCATTTTATTTGTGTCCTTTACCTCTTTTCCTCTCCCTGCGTACCACCAACAATAAGTTGACTTTCTCTTCTTTACTCCCCCATCAGGTATTTGGGTAAGACTTCTCTTGAGTGTTCTCTGCTCCAGACTGAACAGTCCACTTCTCAGCCTCACATGATGTGACAGATGCTCCAATCCCTTAACAGTTGTCGTGGCCCTGTGCAGGACTCACTCCAGTATGTCATGTCTCCTTTGTACTGGGAAGCCCAGTGCTGGACAGTAGTATCCAGATGTTTCTTACTGATGCTGAGCACAGAGCAGTGATCACCACCCACAAGTGGCTCCCAGTGCTCTGTCAGCCCATTTCTTCAGTCTGTCATGATCCCAATGTCATGGTGCTCAAGTCAGAAGCTTCCAGTCTTGGTCATTGTGGAAGTCTCCATTTCCCAACCAGACAAACTCAGACTCTGCCTATGTCTCCTTCAGTGTAGTTGCATGTTCAGACTCAGCAGGGTCCTGGAAAAGTTCTGAACAACTTCCTATCATCTCTGCCACTCCACACTCTGCAGATCTTCTCCCACAGCTCCTTTCTTGGCAAGAAGAAAGTCTCTCCACTGGTACACACCTGTCACCCCACTCCCAGTTAGAGGACCCAGACATCTCTGCAGGTCTGTGTCCTCCACTGGGAGCTTCATCTGGACCAAGATCCTGGTGTTACGGGGACAATGCTCCAGCTGGGACTGTCCCTTAGGATCCACCATGCCCACTGGTCAGCCCATGTGCGCTGCCCTCATCAGAGCTCCTGGCTCCTTCGTGACACACTGTTAGGTGGTTCCACACATCTTTCCTTCATGCAGCATCCCAGACTTCCCTCTATTGTGTCAGTGATCTGTAGCCACCTCAGAGGGCTAATGAGTTCTATTAATAACTGATTGCAGAACAGCTCCACATTTATAGTACTGAATGAGTGGGTAGCACCCCACTGGGACTGCAGGAAAGGATGAATCGGAAAAGTTACAGTTTCATCTGGCCAATTTTGGGCTATAATACAAGGGATATGTTTTCTGTAATGAAAAGAGGAAATCACAATAAAAGAGCAAAATGTGTTAGGGGTGAAGCTCTGTTCATTCTTGCGGGAACCCGGCACATTCTGGTGCCCAGAGGACTAACAAAGGCAAAAGAAAACTTCTGTCTTGGTCAGACAAAACTTTGAAATAGTTAAACATGAACAAAGGAAAATGATGCAAGCTAAAGTAGCATGTTCTATTACCTATTAATACAGGTCCTAGTTGCTAGAGACTGAAAAAGGTTGAGAAGCTGTGGTGAAAATAAATGTGATTTATGCAGGCTTACATGGAATTCTCTTGAAAATTGCCTGACATGGGTGCTAAAGGGGTTTGAATCATAGTTCAAATATTCATGGGAAGTGGTATAAGTGACATCTGATTCTAACATGGAGTCAGAAGAGCAATGAGAGAGAAGGTACAGTTGTTTATGTAAAACACAAAATTGACATTCATACTCTAACAAAGATATTGTGACAATTTTTAGAGGTTGCCTTTATTAATATTTGGATACAGTATTCCATTTTGAACTACATTTTAGGATAACACACTCTCACCTAACTATGAAAACAGATGCAAGGGGATGAAATGCAGAAGATGATTTAGAAAGAAAGACATAGGAAACAGGGATTGTTTAAACACCTAAGAACTCAGGGGCAACAGTCTGAGCAAAATTCTTCATGCTGCAAATTCATTTAGCTTTCAGAGCTGAAACTAAGCCTGCTTGAAGCACTGGGGTGTCATTGTTTTCTTCTTATTTTACCTGCTCTCTGCTCTCAGAGGAGGTTAGTTTTAAATGGCCTTGTCAAAACCTAATTGCAGTTTTGTAATGGCTAATTCCCAGGCTATTTAGGCACTGAAGAATCAATTCTGAGACATGTCTACAAGGGGTTTGTTAAGAGATGGAGAATGCTGCTGAGATCAATCAGCATTCTAGTTTTTAAATCACACAGGAAATTCAGGTTAAAATCTCTGTTCTGGTTGATTGATCCCATGTCTCAGGGAAATGCCCTCACTAACCACCTTTTTTCTTGCAAATGTGTGACTCTGTAAATTAATTAAATGTTCACTGGGTGGGAAAGAAGATTCGTGTTGAAATCCTGACTCACATTACGCTGTGGTGTGGGAACTAGAATAAGGACTTCTGCCCTGTTCTTCTATATCTCAAATGAATGCTCCAGCCACAGGCAGTTCCAGGTGGCACACATAACTTTGTACTGGTCATTTCAGGCACCACAGCTCCATGCAAATACCTACAGGATTGTATTTAGCTGGGCAAAAACTTATGGTTTGATAATCTGGTTTGAAGGTTAATACTCCAAAGAGATGGCTGGTGTGGGGGGGAGCAGCTACATTTCTCACATCACCAAAAACTTCTTCAGCTTGTATATGCAAAGGCAGCAGGTGCACCATTGGTGGCCAGAACAGAGAGGACCTGTGGGAATTGAGAACATGAGAATATATGCACTTTGCAAGACTAGAATCAAATTGCCTTTACTGAGTGCATGAAGAAAAGGTTGTGAGGGCTCCTGCAACTGAGACAATCTCTCTTACATCTGGCATTAATCTCACAAATTTTCATTTTTTTTAAATGCATGAAAAATCAGTGAGCTGAGGGTTGGGAGCAAGGAAAGAAAGGCTCAATGTAATTAATGTTTAAGTTTGGCTATTTAAAGATCATGATATTTGTTAACATGTGTAATTATTGGATGTAGAGCAGGGGAATGGAAAATGCTTCAAAGTTGGATTCAAGATACCTGATGACTGACCTGATGACCTGATGAGACTGACTTCCTTCAGTTAGATTGCCTATGTCAAGGCTAAATTTTAAAGAGGAGATGGGGAATGCTTCACATATACATTGAATTTCTTTGCTGGATTATCCCAGATTAGCCTAGTCACAAGAAGCTTCAGGACTGGTTAAATGTTTTTTCTGTGCTCAACAGACTTTTTAGGCAAACAGGAAACAACAATTGTAATGAGGAAAAGTCAAGTAGTCTGCCAAGAATATGGGAGATTTTCAAGTAACCTATATAATACTACTCTTAGAAACCATTTCTTTGCCAAGAGGGTGGTCAAACAGTTGAACAAGATTCCTTTCCTGGAGAGGTGGTTGATGCGCCAAGCCTGTCAAGACTTTTGGACATGGCCCTTAATAACAGGCTTTAACTTGGTGAGCCCTGGATTGGTCAGGCAGTTGGACTAGATGATCCTTCTAGGTCCTTTCCAATTGAAACATTCTATTCTATTCTATTCTATTCTATTCTATTCTATTCTATTCTATTCTATTCTATTCTATTCTAAAATGTCAGCATGTTTTTCACTGCACTGCTAATGCTTTAGTGTTTACAAACACACTGAGTACAACTGCAGATTCCTGCTGTAAGTTGGGCGTACACTGTGGTGACTTAGTGAGGGGACGGGTATTCAGTGCTTCATTCACAGTCAGTCAGCAGAAATACTGCCCTCGAATTCAGTGAAAACTGGAACAGGGCCTGCCTAGAGCTAATCAAATGTTGCTAGTCTATCACCTATTTGCCTTTTTTTATGCGGTTGAAGTAGTTGATTGTACTATGAGAAAAAGAGTATGTTTTCACTTCAAATAATCCCTTTTCTTTTTACAAATACTTTCAATATTATGCCTTGATTCCCCCTTTTGAAGTCCAGAGGAATGATGTCACAGGTAGATTTCCATCTGTCCATCACTTAGGAGGTAGCGTAAGAAAGACAAATAACTGCATTATAACAGAATAACTGTAGAAATTTAAGTGAGACTTCTGCATGGGATGGATATCCACCCATTTCATTTCCACTTACTTCATTTCAATTCAATCCTTTGGTTTTTTTATTTATGAGCAGAGGGCAACTCACTTGTAACTGCATAAATTAAAGCGAAATAGTAAAATTTCATCAGGCTTGCACTGCAGAGCTTCAGGTCAAAAGAATTCAACCATGTTGTATAAATCAATACAAGGAAATTCAGGTCCCACTGGACTGTGGTTAGATTAAGCCCAAACGAAAAAAAGAGACTCTCTCATATCTTGTTAAAAATAATTATCCTTTTAAATATAGGTGTAGACATTCTATAGATGTAGACATCTACCTGATTCACTGTTCCTCAGGTGAGAAAGGAGAGAACAAGAGAGAAATGAAACCAAAAAACACAGTTTGTAATCACTTTTACCAGCTTCTGCCAAGTCCACCATGCCATGGTAGCGTATTCCAAAGTTCCTTCTAGCCATGCCTGGGTAATTTCTGTGTTACTTGTTGACATACATTGGGCTGTACAGCATAGAGAGATTTGAAGGGGGATGAGGGGAGGGGGTTGGGGGGAAGAAAGAATGAATATTGTTCAATCTCTTTAGCCTTTTAAACTAAAATGTATCAGCAGTTTCTTAATAGAAACTTGCCTCATGGTTTCCATGAAGAGCAGTTAGACCTGTAAGAAGACCAGGAGAACTGCTTACATGTTAAAACTCTGAGTGGTTCACTCGTTCATGCTTAGACAGTATTCATTCACCACTAGCAAAAGTAAAAGAACCAAAAATCATGAAATCCATTGTAATTACTAGTGTAGCAATTGTAGCATGGGAGTTCAATAGAGCTGTAGGTATCCTATTTAGGCAGGAATTAGCTAACTGTTGCATGCTTTTTCAAGAAATAACTAAGAAGCCATGATGCGAGTTTTGCATCATTTGTTTATGGAGAGAAAATAAATTGGTGAATTGTAATTTGCAGGAAGTATCACATAGAAAAATGAAAAGCTGGTAGATGCTTTTCTTGTTACCCGTCTTCAAGGGGGAAATAAACAACAACCCATAGTTTTGTTTAATGCTGGTGTACATCTGTGCTTCAAAGAAGCATGGTGTTTAGTTGTACTGGGAGAATAGCTGGTTTATACCAACTACCTGGAGCTCTATCAATGCTGCACTTTCTTAAATCTGTGTACACAATCTCAGTATGACTTATCATCTCTTTCTGAGAATAAAAGCAGTGTGCAGAGTGTTCCTTCAGTCCCCTCACAGAGTCACAGAATCGCAGAACAGGTCAGGTTGAAAGGCACCATGGTGTGTCATCTGGTCCAACCTCCCTGTTCAAGCAGAGTTATCTTAGACCACATTCCACAGGGCTGTATCCAGAGGAATTCTTGAGTATCTCCATCCTCTTGACACCCTCTCTTCAGATACTTATATACATGGATGAGGTACCCTCTCTGTTGTCTCTTCTAGAGGCTGAGCAGGCATAACTCTGTCAACGTATCCATGTAAGAGAGATGCTAATCTTTCTGGAGAGGAGGAGGAGAGTAAATTCAGTTTACTCTCTGTCATCATATGGATGTTAAAAGATGTTCTTTTCTTTAACTTCCAGTTTGTCCCAGCCGCTGAATATTAAGCTTTTCCCTCATGTCCCTAACGTCTGATAATGGGGTGGATGTTACTATAAGGTTGTTTATTGCCTGCTAATAAGCTTCTTGTCTCCAGTAGTAGTACTTGTGAAGCAGATTAGTTACTCTTTGTCAAACGGTTGTGTAAAACGTTTATTGAAGTGAATTATTTTCCAGCCATAAAAACAGCTCTCTCTTTTGGTTCTGGCCCCTGTGACACCATGTAGCATTGCTCAGGTCATACTTGATTGGTTTTAGAAGGGCATATTCAGGAAGTTTGCAAATGGAGCCACCTATGCTGTAACAGAAGAGAATGCAGTGGCTGAAGATAATTTTATCCTATTTCTGATTTGATGCACCTAAATTTTTGGCATATTTCCAGAAATTGACATCGACAGATTATTTGGATAAACTAAGTGTTCAAAAAACTTTAAATCATGAAGCTGTTTTTCTTCTTTGTAGAAGTGTTTGCTCCAAAGGTTTCTGAATAACATCCAATTTTCTCTACTACTGTGTTATAAATACTGATTTTCCACTCCAGTCTAAAACCCAATCTCCAATCTTAAAACTGAGCTGAGCTTTTGTTCAGATTTGACACATCACCAATAACCCCTAGCCAGCCAATTTGGTTTCTGGAAATGGCATCAGATTGTGCATATTAGTGTGGTCACAGTTTCTGTGAGTATAGGATTCCAGTCTGACCTTCAGAAATGAAGGGCAAGTTTCACAAACTGAAAATTATCAAAATACCTTAACTTGAAACTTGCATAATATGATTCTTCAAGATAGCATAAACTCAGGAGGACACGGAGGCATAAATTTGCAGTCATATGGACTACCTTAAAGCAGTAAACAATCTGGTTTGAGGCTGGTATATTAAGAAAAGAGCTGTTCCATCACAGGAATAGTTAGATGTTGGAACAACCTCACTCACTGGGAGAATTGTGAAATCCCATTTACTGGAGGTCTTTAAAGCAGCTAAAACGAGTATCTGTCAGGCATGTCTGACATGATTCATCCTGTCTCAGAGCAAGAGAGACAAAGTAATCCCTCCAAGGTCTCTCTCAGCCCTGTGTATCTAGAATTCAAAAATGGCCTGTTATTCATTAAAAAAGGGAAGTTTGTTTATAAGGTACATCTGCTATTCCCATAGACTAGCAACAGTGGCAAGTTCTCGAGGTGAGCTGTACCAGCGAGAGGTTTATAATGATGCCAGGCCCGTAGAGCTGACACCCTGCTGAAATGTGTGTGTGCAATAATTATTGTAGCAGCAGACAAGTGTTCTCTCCAGCCTGCTTATGCAGTTTCAATTTATGACCAGTTGAATTGTCTTACTCTTAGTGATAGATATTTTGAATTCACTTGCAGGTTCTAATATTACTTGCCAAATACAACAGTTGCAGTTCAATGTTCTTTCTGACGATGACAAAGAAAAGACCGATGAGGGGATTTTCAGCGAATATTTCATGCAGTTTATCTGCTAGCACTTAGTGGGTAGAAAAGCTTTAATGGGATCCCTGTATTGCTTTTTTTATATGTTGTGACTTCCAGAGACATATTTCAGAGCTTTGGGAAGTAACTCTGGCAAGTTATTTAGCTTTCAAAGTGACCACAGCACAACTCTGCTATCTTATTCATACTGTTGTGCAACTGAATATGTTATCCTGGAAATTATTATTATTTTAATTCTTTGCAACATCTACAGCATTTATTCCAGGGATGGCAAAATTTCAGGCTAAGAGTCACTTGTTCTGGTTTCTTACACCTTCATATTTTAAACCTTGGGGAATTATGGATTAATGACTCTAGTGCAGTCAAGTAATGAATTCTGGAATAGCCATGCATATCTATGACTAATACAGTACTTTTTATATGGTCATATCAAATTACCTGGAAGCTGATGTTTTTCTCTTTGTTTCATTAGTCTCCAAGATTTTTTTGATTTGTAGACTCCTGGCAAGCTATCAGTGAAGTTCAACCTCCTGAAATACGTTTCTCAGTCTTAATGTGGATCTCTAAGTTCTCAGCCATCAGGATGTCCTTATCTACTTCCTTATCTGCTGGGTTTAGCCAACTGGCTTCCTTTCATATCTCTGATGAAAAGGCATGGAAAGGAATCAATTTTCACAAGAACTGCAATTTTTGCAGGTTAACAACACTAATATTTTTCTTTTCTAGCATTGTTATTCACAATTCAGACAGAGGAAGAGCAGCACATGATTTCCACAGTCTGTCTTAAAGGTTGAGTACAGATAAGTTTCAAAAAAACGCTTCTGTGTTTAGCAGTCATGTCACAGAAGTCATTACCAGCAGATATGCCATGCTACATAAGAAGGATTTGCAGCCTTTTTTAGCAATGTGTGAGCAGCCTCTATTATGGGCCCTAAATCTCTAAAGGAGCTCTCTGTATTTTATCCCCGAAGCACCTATGTAATGTGTAGACTCCTTAAACTACCCAGGTGGACTGTGAAAGTAGGATCTTCCACTGAGCATTTTGTGTAACCTGTGGAGAAGCTTTTTGCTATTCACTAACTTGAGGGAACCTCTGGTGCCTAAATGAGACTGAGCTATGTGTGGGAATGTCCTTCTCAGGGCCAGATTTCGCTTTCAGGTATGATGAGGCACTGAAACCCTGACTTGCAATAGATGTGCCAAAGTGGCCTGCTTGGCTCCATGGCTTGTGTGCAAAGAGGGAATGCAAAGTTAATTCCTAGGGCCATGAATCAAGGCAGTTAGAAAATTCCTTTCTGCTTTCTTTTTTAAATTTATTTCTATTCAGAGTGCCTTCTATTCACCTTCCTCTGCACAGAAGAGACCCCAAAAGTCAATCTTGTGCCACTGAAATTAATAACAGGACCTTAGTGAACTTCAAGGTATACCATGGTCCATGTTGACTCAAGTCTAAAGCATCTTGAATACCCATTCTGCTCAGAGACATAATGTACTGTTTCCATCCAATTTCCTACACCAGTTGCAGGAAATCTTTCAAGTGGCTACTCTCAGATCTATTCCATTTCATGTTTGCTTTCTTGCCACTGTTGAGCTCCTTTTCCAGAACACCACTCCCAACACAGTTAAAGTGGCTTTGGCAATGCTAATCCCATCACTGCCACCCAGTAAAGGAGTGTTATAACTTCAAGTGATAGAGCTCAGTTTTTGGGTCAAGTTTATCCAGGGTTCTTCTTTACCAGAATGATTCACCGTCATGTCAATCCAATACGGCTAAAATATGCTTCCACATGATGGATTCATGGCACCAGGTAATTTTCTGAACTCTGAAAGCTCTGATACTTTATATTGTAAAGGAAAAGTCTGTGTCATCTAACAAAACAATCAAGTCAGCCTCTTAAAAATGTGTTTTTCAATGCCCTCCCAGCCCCCATCCCTCTATTTGGTGGTTTCCCTATGTAATGCATGGAAAATGGTCTTGCTGAATCCCTGACATTCCATATTGTACTTGAACAACTCTTTGGATATCTGTTAACTAATTAATTTGGCAGCCATAATAAGAAAATAAAACTATCTCTGGCCACAGAAGTCCAAAGAGTTTTATAGATTTGCTGCAAACAGAAGAGATTGCTAGGAAGAGCCCATTGCAGTTTAAATCTCTCAAACTGGATTTATTGAAGCTAACATTAGCCAACACCGACCCTTTTCTCAGTAGAAATTGTGAGAATCACAGTTTACATTGCTCTGTCAGGGCAGTCCTGAAAACCAACTATTCTGTTCAAAACTAGACACTTAGGGCAGCTCCAGGCATGATGCCAGGGACATCTTGTGCGATAGATAACATGTACCCCAAAAGACACCCATCCCAAATAGTGATTTTCCATCTTAAACTTTATGGCACCATGATATGATGTCCCCTCCAAGGGAATAATCTCACCTTTAAGAGCCTTAAAGAAAAAGGAGTGGGCAGCCCAGAACCAGAGCTCATCCTTTACTCCTGTCAAGAACCTCAATATATTGGTGTGTGAGGTTAATCACACAGGTCATGAACAAGCAACAAACCCCATAGTCTGTCCGCAAGGAACAGCATGTGCGTGGCCATAAACGTACCCATAGTTCTGGAGAGACAGGACTGTGTTTTTCAGGGAGGGTGATGGAGGGTACACGTGGTTGGACACTGTAATGGGGAAATCAACTTAGGGTTCAGACAGCTGGCGTTTTCTTGCCTCTATACGTCAGTTCTGTAATATTTCAGCAAATTTCAGGGAACACTGTCATGAAAATACCTGTACCTATGGCTGTACAGAAACTCCTGACAAAGGAGGTCAGGTAGAGAAGACAATGCCAGACCTCTCACTGGTGTACCTGCACGGCAAGGATGTGCCTCCTTGGCAAGTTCTTTTCAAGAAAAGGTCCCTGTGCACAGAACCACTGTGGATGCCAGGATGGGAAGGCAGGCTGGCTCTGAGGGTGCAGCAGAGGGAAAGGCAGCACAAAGTGGGTGGTGCAGGCAACCTCTACCAGACAATGAGCTGGCCCAGGAGTGAGGCAGCTCCATGGGGGTCCTGGCTGTTTTCCCTTTAGCCTGGCACTGTAGCATGTGAGAATGAAAGGTCAAGCTGTTGGCAGCAACAGAGGTGGAAAGCTTGAGGCATCATGAATGTTGGACTCAGAAAGGAAAATGTTTTCTGTCCAGCCAAAGGCAGATGCTGTTTGAAATATACAAATTCACGAATTCTGTGTGTTATCTTTGTGCTATTTAAGGCCAAAAAGACAGTGTAGTTGTCTGCTTTACCTGGCTCCCACACTGAGGACCTGGGTTAATATTTTGGACAGGCAGGAGGGGATGGGCTGTGTACACGGCCCTTCAGTGGAGGCAGCCTGGTATGGGATTCTTCCATGCAGTGAAGGACCTGCCATCTGGGAGGGAGGGCTGCTTGTGTGGTGGTGCAGCCAGGCCAATAGAAGAGACGACTGAGTACCCTGTATGGACCATGTGGCTTTACAGAGAGCATCGACACATGGTTACCAGGTTGTGATGTGACAATGTGAACATGCAGAACATTTGATCTTGAGGATATGGCTGCAGAACAGCCTGGATGCAGAATGAACCAGAGTCCAGGGAATTGGACCACCCTCCTTGCTGAAGTGTTTGAGCCATGTGCAGCCTGAGGCACCCATGATTACCAAAATATGGGCGTGAAGAGGAAATACCCTGGAACGAAGACAGCTGTGAGTGGTGACATGAGAAGAAAGTGCTGGCGCAGCACCAATGTACTTCTGTATCTGGTCCTGGTCTTGTCAGCAGGACTTATTAGCTTGGGCACAGTGCCATAGTAATGGTGCTTTTGGACCCATGCTAGATTATATCTGGCCATTTTAGAGTGTTAGCAGGGGGAGCATAGTTCAGTTTGCTCCTTCCTGTGTAGACATGTCCTAAGGGACTTGGAATAGAGTCACTCCTCATGGTGGAATTTTCTCTGTTAAGTTTTCATCACAAAAATCTACCAAATTATATGGACTAGTAAGTGGCATAGCTCACTTCTGACTGATATTTAATAGGGCTAGTCTCTTTTTAGCAAGTCCAAGAACATTTCAATTATTTTAAATAAAGCAAAAATTTCCTTAATTTGCCAGAAATCACACATGTGTGGGGTTTACAGAGTGGTAGATTAAGCTTGAATATCAAACGCCCTAGGCACGTACTGAATGCCACACTGAAACTTACAAGGGATTGATATAAACCAGTACTGAGGTTAAGTAGTTATACAATACAGCTCCCTAAGAACAATGCAGCTCACCAAGAATTCTATTTATTTATAATCTTCAGTCATGCGTTCTTTAATATTTCAAAAAAAAAAATTGTCAATCTGCTAGCAATTCTCCAAAGAATAAAAATGCATTTATCTTTAGGCAATCTAAGACATATGGTCCCATTGGGAAGGAAAGGGATTAGTTTAAAACACCAAAGGCAAGTGTTTCAAATTATGGTTTAAAAGACAAGTTGACAGGGAGGAAATGTACAGGGGCAAATGTGTACAATAGGGCAGTTAAACAAGAAGTTCACAAGTAAAGACCTAGAAGTAGAACCAGTGTATTCTAGTCATCCTCGACCTCTACATCTCTGGGGTGACTCAATTTGAGTTTAAAGACAGAATTTCATCTATAGTGTCTTTATATATGTATATGTGCAAAGAACTCTGTGTGCTAGTATCAGAAAACTTGTTAACCTGGTGGGAGTGACCAGTCATGCAATGGATCCAGCAGGAATTCAGGAAATGTATTTCTGTCTTAGAGGTTGCATCAGACAGCATGAGTAAGGATTCCAAATCCAGTGATTGCAAGCATTGCAAGTTCTCCAAAGGGTGCCGGAGGTGACCAAAATATAAGACTTATGGTCCCAACAGTGGTATTCAATGAATATGACAAGTTCAGTAAGATGGCCATTTTTTTTCAAGGAAATGCTCTAGGAAATGCATTGCAGTCAGCTTGCTGTTTTTCTTCTATTGCACGTGAAGTCCCAGAATACTTCCTCACCATCTTCACAGTGAATACCTTGATAACTAGATTGATTCACTCTTATTTTCTGGATAAATGTGCTTAGCCCAGAGGAAAACAATTTCACCTGAGGAAGCTACAATGCCCTTTTGCAATGGCAGTGCTAAGTTTGGGAAGGAAATGATTTTTCTTTCCTCTATGTCTGGGGAAGGTTTTGAAACAGTGTCTCTCCTCCAAGAATAAAACTAATTGGGGAAAAAAACAGAACCAAGAGGAGCCACTACAGATGCAGACCACCATGGAGCCCAACTGCCTACACTCCTCTGAAACTGTCCTTCAGGAAAGATAGAAAGAGGATTAAAAATGAGGAACTCAAAGAGTTTAGAAGGAAGGTGGATGTCAAGTCATGCAGCACTACCATCTGAACTGCACAACCTCTGGGAGAAGCAGACTTTGGGGATCTTTGGAACACAAGGTAGTCGTTACTCTGATGTTCCTGAGAGTCACACCTTTGAGCAGAGCAACACCAGGTGACAGCTGGCTTTCCGTCTCCTTTTGCTGCTCTTTTACCTATTACACAGTAGTCTCATATTGTTTCCCAAGTGATTCTGTGTTTTATCACAGATTTATTGCAGACCAAGTAGACTGTTAGTCTGGGGAGTATGTGCAGATTGCAGAGCTCCGAGGCACCACAAGGAACAATGGAGGAATTTGGAGACTGGTATGAAATTGTTACTTAGCAGCAGCAAATGAACTAACAAAGTGAGCAAGGATACAGTTAGCAAGCCAAGGCTAAGAAAAAGATGCCGAGAACAGAAAACTTTAATAGAGAGAAACATCACAAGAATCAATAAAATGGGCCAGAGAACTGCATCTTTCTGCATTAAGTGATGCAGACAGTGTAAAACAGATGCTCTTTCAATGTCATCAGCAACTTGACAAGCTGGGTAAATAATTTTTGCCAAGAAAAATAAAAGCATGTGCTGTCAGTGTGGGTGGTTGCCATGATTGCCATGGCCGCTGGTTCAAATGCAGTTACAGAGATGATGAAAAAGAAAATAAATATGGAAGTGGCTGAGGAAAAACAATTAGCTCCCCACAGATGGGCCTTTGGCATACCATAAATTGTAGCTTCCTTTTTCATCATTAGTTTGGGTGGCAACCTGGGAAATAATAAAAGGTGGAGAATTATGGGTACAACCATTTCCCAAGCCCTCATCATAAAAAAGGAGAAACTGTTGATGTGCAATAAGATTGATTATGAGGAATCTGCAACAGACATTTCAGCTGCAAAGCAACCAGACGCAAAACTCCCACCTAACTGTTGCCTAAATAGTGATACTTTCAGGGCTCCAACTCTTCAACCACATACCATGAGGGCTCTTATATGTCATCAGTAGTTCTCTTCTGGATTTCAAAATCTTCTTCAAGACATTTCTACACTTGCAGCTAGCAGTTCATACACAAGCCCCTAACGATCCAGGCAGGAGGCACTCCAATACTTTGGAGTATCCTTCTCAGATAATACCTGGAAATCAGGTATTCACATAAAACATGACAGGAGGAAGCCCTTGCTCAGGTCACTGGGTCTAGACATGTTTGCTCCATTTTTATCTTTGCCTGAAGAGAATAATTCCACATTTACAGCCTCTTGGCTGAAAATAGGGCATCTTCTATATAGAGTCATAGAGAGAATCACCTGAGTATCACTGTTCATACTCTATACACGTTCTCCAAATCCCATAAAACCTGAGAAAGACAATCAGATTTACACTGGTGTCAGTCCCACTTAAATCTTACTTTAGGAAGGTGAGAGGTAGAAAAGACATACATTGGACACTTGGACATCTTGTCTCTATCTCAAGGACAAACAGTGTATTTTTATACCTCTTCTATAATTTTCAACTCCTTAAGCATTTCAGCCATTGCAAATCTTCATCTCAGTCTCTAAGAAATTTCACTTACATAAACACAGAAGTGAATGTTGGTATAATTTGCTACAGTTCAACATAATCTGTGGGGTAAATTGTCAATAACTAACCAGTGAGTGATTATCAAATAAATAGCAATGCTGTTCCTTACTCATGACACTTTGTGTAAGAAATAAAGTTGGCTAAAATTACTTGGGATGCTGATTTGTGAAGTGTACTGAATGATGGTTGAAAGAAGAGAGTATAAAACTTTAGGCTACAGACAGGATTCATCCAGTTAAATTACATGCATTGCCTACAACCATACTAAAATAGCATTGTAATAGGTGTCAACAATGGTGACAACAGTGACAGAAAAACTTAAAATCTCTGTTTGGTGTGAGACAAAATTTCAGGCTGTTTGTTGGTTCTCGATCTGAGGCTGAAATCCACTGAAACTGGGTTTGCATATTTTGACTAGAAGGAAGAACAACAATAAACCACCCATCTGAACTGTCAGTGTGGCTTTGTCCTGCACAAGAAAAATCTTCTGGCCTTGTTGGGCTACCCTTGGCAAAAGAGAAGAGGTGGCACAAGTTTGAGCCCCTGGCAGGGTCTGGGGTTCCTGGCAGGAATGGAGGAACTGGCAGGTGGCTTGGCTTTCTGGTGCCACCCCGATGCAGGAGGTGTAAATTTCAAATTTTCAAAGGGTATTCCCAGTTTTAGGTATGCCTGAAATTTCTAAATGTTTGCACCCTTAATCCCTTTTCTATTTTAAGAAGAGAGTGGAAAGCTTTTACAGCACCACTTTTGAACTTCGGCATTCAAGGTTTAGCTTTATCCCCCATCCTTGCATGCACATGATGACCTTGCTCCATCCTCAATGTAGATGAAGTCACAGATTTTGCACTGTTGTCTGGTTTTGTTCCCAGACTAGGCAGAAATATCAAGTGTTTAATTTCAGAACTTTGCTATAACTTCAGTTGAATAAAACCAAAGTTCCAACAATAACACCTATTGTTCCGTCTGATGATTCAAAAAGAATAGTTAATACTCTTCATGAACAGAGCTGGCAAAGAGACATATTTAGGGGTCAATTGGGAGCAAGGAGAGTCTCAGAAGGTTTAGGGGAGGACAACTGATCCCTATCTACTGCTCCTCAGAAGTCACTGTTTCACATAGGACGATATGGTTAATGCCTTTCTGATTCTTGAGTGCCTGCCCAGTTTCTCTGTGTGATCCTATCACTAACATTGATAAATAGGTCTGCCTAAAGCAATAAGACCACAGCATATTCACCTCCTTGAACTAGAGTAATTCTGCTGCCAAACCAGAGCTCTCAGCCTTTCAAGCTTCAGATAGAAGTTACATGTGTATTGACATTTCTTTTTACCTCAAGGCCAGATGAGTGAGAAACAGTTTCTTACTTTGTAAAGCACTTTTCTTCGCACTGTGTGACAGCTTTTGATACTGGATTTTGGAAGGAGAGTGAAGGTGGTTTCCACAGAGAGCGAACCTCAAACTCTTCTGTTCCTAAAGAGGGACTTCATTCAAACAAACAGGACCAGAAACACTATTAAAATTCCCTTTCCAGCAACCTACAGTGCCATTCCTTTGAAAGCTGCCTTCTGAACTTAATCTGAAGATCCTTCCCAGCCTATTTGCTGATTCCCTATGTAGGAGAGAAGCTTTCCTTAATACATTGCTTTGGTATACATTACTTTTTCATATCAGATCATCCAAGAAGTTTTGAGAAGGACTTAGGATAAAGGGTAAATATGTGTGTCATGTCCATTCCATCATCTGCTGTTCAGAGGATTTAGTTGTAATGCTGCAGACAAAGGTTTGTATGTTAGGAAAGATTATACTTCTGTTATGTTTCTCAACAGGTTTAATTCTATTTTATGCAACCTTATTAATGTGGAAAGAAATCTAAGTTAGACTTCTTTCTCAGAAGAGTAAATTCCCTGAAGAGCATGAATCTGATGTCTGCCTAAACCAGCATTGTTATAGTATAAAATAGATGCCTATATGCCCATGAATTCTGTTCCTGGTGACAATTTGCATGATATGCTATATTTCCTATTCTTCAGCAAAGTCAATTTCAAATAGATTCATCTACTTAAAGGTTTGATGTTCATTCAGCCCTTTCCAATTACTTCCAGCAAGTCAAATATCTTTTTTAATGAACACTGTGGTGGTATCTCTTCACCTTTACTTATCTCTCCAGAACTTTTGGAACCATATTTTTTCTTTTTGTGTGTTTTTACTGAAACGTTTAGGAAGTAGGAATTTCAGCATTAGGAATTTCAAGCAGAAGCTCAGAAAACAAGCATAACTGTCAGCAGAACTATGACATTTCTTCATATAAGCTTGTTCATTATTTCTATATTAATGGTATTATGTCTGAAGTAATTTGATCTCTTGAGTTTAATGCCAAGGCAGAGACAAGCAGAGTGGAGTGCACAGTGTGGTTTGTTCTAGTTTCTGTCAAAAATGATCTGTGTCAGAAATGTGCTAATTTCACTTGATTTTAATCCCCTAGTTATAGCATTACAGCAGTTGGAGATAGAACAGACCTACCAGATCTTGCTTCTGATTTATAGCCATGGTCCAACACAGGGTGTTTGCCATATATTTCATGGTTCTTGTCCTCTCAAATTTTAAATATAGCTTGAATGGTGGCTAAGTGTTGTCACTTGTCAATTTTTTAAGAGTTGTTAGGGGCAACAGCGATTACACAGAGGAACTGCAGTTTCAAAACCTGGTGGGAATGGTTCTATTTTGGGCTTCAGTAGAATTTCTCTACTAGAGAAGGTAGACAAAGTTGACAGTATGGAAGAACAGTTGTAAAGCTGTAAGGTGTTGGAAGATCCAGATTTGTTCTTATAAAACCTGTCAGTTCAAGAGATTGATGTTTTCTTTCAAAACAAGCTCCATGAAGCTGTGAGTAGTCTCTCTCTTTTATAGCATACCCATGTGGTCTTGAGAAAGAAAGAGAACCAGTGAACCACAAAATAAAGTTAAAGACTTGTATACACTTCAACACCATGGCACAGTTTAGCTCTACACAGTCCATTCCTCTACTTAAAAAGAAGAACTCAAACTGAGGCAATCAATCTAAGAGTAGATTTTGTACATGGTACTCTATGGGATAAATAGTATAATATCTTTTCTGAGTGAAAAGACTTTCATGGACATGAATGGCACATTATTAAAGCTTTAGATGATTTATTTTGAAGTGATTTTTTTTAAATGTGACCACATAATCACACATGTATTTACAGTGCACAGTTTTCTCAGATCTAAAGGCACAAGCACAACCACATAGCAGTGACTCTGCAAGGAACACTGATCCAGGACTATGCAGGGGCATTTTACAAAATGAGGCCTCGAGTGTTCTTGCATATGATGAGCCCCTCATCCTGTACATGGAAGGTACTCCCCATGAATCCCTCTGTAATCTCTGTAAACTGTGTCACAGTCTCTTTTCGGTTCTAACACCTACAAATTGTCTGACAGCAATATGACTAGCACTCAGTGGTGTGACCAGGTTTACCTTCTAATGAGAGCTGTGTCTCTTGCCCTCTAATCAGTCAGAAAACACCTCCTGGGCTGTATGAGATGGGAGGGGTGATGTGGCTGGCTTTTCCCCAGGGCATCAAGTTCTCACTAAGGTAATGCCCAGACACGGGAAGAAGGTTTTACTGCAGTAGTGTAGCTGCAGCACCTTTCACTGGTTTCTCTGGGCTCTTCAAATGTATGCTTGGTTTCAGGGATTAGAGTAGAACTACCTTTGTTTTAGATTAAGCATGTGCTTAAGAGTGCTGCTGGTGGACAAAGCATTCTATTCTCCATAGCACCAACATACCAACCAGTAAGATAGTTTAGCATGTAAGTCCAAAGGACTTCAAGGGACCCATTCTTATGACAAAAAGGTAGGTACATTCTGAAGTGTTTTGCTGGATGATGGCATTTTAAAACATTTTTTTTCATATTTCTTGCACTTGAAAGATCATAAGCAAAGCTGATAAGGCTAAGAAATAAAAAGGAATAAAACCTGAAAGAAATACGTGAGGATATTTGGGATTCTAGACATCAAGTATCTGCAACACCTATTTTATGCAGCCATGCCCATTTGTGTGGATATAAACCAGTTTTTTTTATTGTATTTTTTGAATTGACTGTAGACTATGTAAAACAAGAGAACATAAAAAAATAATGAAAAGAACAAGACACAACTGAGTAAATTTCCTAAAAGCTTTCATGTCCTTTGTCAGAAGAAGAAACACGCCTTGCTTTCTGTCATTGCCTTCACATAAACATGCAATACTAGACCAAAATCTGCTCAGAATTTTCTTTCACTGGATCCCCACAACAAAAGCATTAGAATCACAAAATCAATACAATGATACTGGTTACAAACAACACAAACTGCTTATTCATTTTGCTAACTAAAATTGGAAGTTGAAAAGGTGAAAAAGTAATTTTTTTCAAGGCCAAATTTTTTCATCTTGTTAGTATTTTGCAGCTGTTTTACTTGATTGATCCTGTAATGATACAAAGGTAAATGCTAAGAGTATTCTGGCCGATGAGCATACAAAGAGCTAATGTTGTGAGAAATAGACAGCTGGGGATGTGGCTTTTGTGTCTAAGTCCATTTGGTGAAAAAACCCATCTTCACCACAAAACCATTTTAACTTTGCTGGATACAGGAGCAGTTGAATGATTTGTGTGATATAGTCAGAATGCTCTATGATAAAAATGAGGTATTGATTCAAGGAGATTTTAATTTAGATTCGTTCACTTAAAATGAGTAATAAATTGAAATGAAGTCTACTGAGCTCACGTTCAGAATGAATTGCCTTGCCACCTCACCGAAACTTTAGGGAAGGAATAGTTCTCGTCATGACCCTAACCCAAATCATCAATTTTAAATAAGAATTGTACAAATAATTTGGACTAGAGAATGACAGATGTGATATCTGATTTGTAAATTAATTCTAGGGAAAGGAAAAAGAAGAAAAAATTATTTTTCTAAAATAAATCAGAAGGAAAAATGTTAGTAATTTCAATACTATGCTTTAATGTCAACAGCTCCTCATATGTCAAATGCTGTGTTAATATTTGACAAAAACTTGTATATTACTATTAGTATTTCTTTTCAAGAATACTTTTTTTTTCTCTCCATCTATATGGATAGGATTTTTAATGAGTTATTCCTCTACTGAAGCCTTTTAAAGTAGCTCACAGTTCTGTTTGCTGTCTTGCACTGATTTATACTATTTTGCTTTACATATTGTTTATCCATGCATATTTACAATATGCATACTCACCACCCACACTCAGCCTGTTGATGTATATAAGCGTATGTTCACACACTTCAGTATATGATCTTTCCTTGACTCATTTCTAAAGCCTCCAGTTCTCGGTCCATTTTTTTATTATAGGTCTGATTAAGATTATTTTTTCTATATTCCTTTCCCTGCTGAATTTGTTTTCTACCTTTGTTGAATTGGAAATAAAAATTCTAAAATGGATAACAGAATTGAACAAATATAAGATGTATTTGACTTCTATTTTTTTTTTTCTGAAATAACAGCTTGAATCTCCATCTTATTTATTCTATGGGATTTTTGTTGTTGTTGTTGGTATTGCTGATAATAAGTTTTCATTTTAGAACTGATGGTCTTTGTCTGACTGTCATGTCTGAAGCCCAGACACCAACTAGGTCAGCCACTTGCTAACCCCCCCTCACAGTGGGGTGGGGGAGAGAATCAGAAGGGTAATAGTGAGAAAACTCATGAGTTGAGACAAAGAGAATTGCCTTTGTATCAATAGGCAAAGCAAACCAAGAAATTTATTCACTGCTTCCCATGGGCAGGCAGGTGTTCAGCCACCTCCAGGAAAGCAGGGCTTCATCACATGTAACAGTGACTTGGGAGGAACAATGCTATCACTTTGAATGTCCCCCACAGCTGGGACACAGCCCAGGGATGGGGCATCCACAACTTCTCTGGACAACCTGTTCCAGTGCTTCGCTACCCACACAGTAAAATATTTCTTCCTAATATCTAAACTAAACCTGCCCTCTTTCAGTTTAAAACCATTGCACCTTGTCCTGACACTATCTGTCCATTTAAGAATTCCTTCTCCCTCCTTTTTGTAAGCTACCTGGAGGTACTATAAGATTGTGATGAGGCTTCCGTGAGGACTTCTCCAGGCTGAACAACCCCAGCTCTCTCAGCCTGACTTTGTAGGAGAGGTGCTCCATCTCTCTGATCATCTTCATGGCCCTATTCATGTGACTTATTTCAGGCAGTTGTAGAGAGCAATAAGGTCTCCTCTGAGCCTTGTCATAACACATATATAAGAAAATATACATATTCCACTGTCCATAGCATGGCTACTTTGGTCTTTTCCTGCCTGTAGGTAGTGACCCTGAACTCTCAGCCCATCTCTGCTTATAGAGTTGCCCTGCTCTTGCTGTCCCCCTGACAATGGGACTGGCAGGTGATTGACTTTAAAACAATGATGATTTCACCCATGTGCTCTCACAGTTCCACAGACAAGCACCAGTGGCCTGTCCAGCACCAAAGATGCTTGAATTCAGGTGGTCTGTCAAGGGTCCTAGAGGAGGACAGGACACCAACTGTTGAGATCTCACCTTGTCTCCTGGTTTGGGAATGTGTTAGTTTCTGCATGTGCCTTTCTGTATTCCTTTGGGCCTGACAGTCCTTTATGTCTCCACCCCACTCCACTCCTGTGAGTTGACAGGATTTACTCACTGTCTTTTGCCACCTGGATGACCTGTGAAGTTACACTTTGGTACATGCTAGGATTGTGGTGTGCTGCTGATCTCTAGGTGTCTTTAAAACATTTGTTTCCCATGCACACCAGTCACAACATTCCTATTACCTTTCTCTACATGTTCTGCACCATTTTTTTATGTACTGAACACTTTCAGTGGTGGTCAGATCTAAAAATGTATCAGGGTGCCCTTTCTCTTCCCCATGGAATAAATCAAATGGCACCAGCAAATTTTAGACACTTTAATTTAAGAAGAGATACATTTCCAGAAGAAGAGATAAAGGGAAAATTAATAAATTTTCTCCATGTCACAAAATAAATTCATGTCTAGACTTAGAATAGATTGTATTTGGCAACAGAAAATTACCATCTTTGCCATCTGATTCAAAGGCTAGCAAGGATTCCGGAGGGGAAAAAAGTTACTAGTTCTTTGACAGCAGTGTCTGTGCTGCAAATGCAATAATCCGTGTAAGTCAGCAGCATTACAAAGAAAGGCATTTAGAAAAAAAATTGGGCATCCATTTTCAACAAGATTTTTAATTGGGATCCAGTGCGATTTGGTCCTTTCTGTGACTCTCATGTAGCTTCTGCAAGTAGTGAGAAGATCCTAAAATTGTTGGATGCTATCAACAAAATTTACAGTTTGTGTTATTTTTAGAGAATGTTGTGTTTCCCTGAGGAGTTTGTGACCATACAGGTAAATTAAAGATGTCCAGAAATGTTCTCCACTACTGAGGCCAACTGGTATGCCATCACCTGCACCCGTCATGCCAAAGCAGGTTGGCCATGTGCAGACTGCCCACGGGACTGGCTGCCAGACCACGCCAACTTTTGAACCCTGCATGGGAAATATTGAGGAGGGAGAAAACTGGCTTCAGGCAAAATCATGAGATTTGTTCTAAGAGTTTACCACTGTAAATGAATGACTTATCATTCCCAGGACCTCTGGTACAATTCAATTTTGCAGTATAGACGTAGCCAGTGTGGAGTCAGTTCTTTGAAAAAACACAACATATCTCAGCATTTAGAGTTAGAGAAGTGGGAAGACAATCATTGCACTGTGTCCAGATGTATTGTGTCTAGTTGGTTTTTCTTATTTTTCTCCTCAGTGTCTGCTTCAGTCATATTATCTCCAGAGTGGATATAAAGCTATTTAATCTTCCTTCTAACTTTCTTTCAGGAGATTATGTAGCTATTATTTAGGTATTAATTAGATTTTCTCTAACATTAAATCAGATCCAATGTTAGTAGATGCTTTGATTTTAATAAGAAAATATTTCTATTTCATAGATAGAAGGAGCTACTTAGTAGAGAGGATCATGAATCATTTGAATCCCTTCCTCAGATTTGATCAAATGCAAATTGCAGATCTGCCCATGATAGTTAATAGGAGGTTTAACCTTGCGTGTTTCCTAAAACTTTAAGCTTTTCCTAATTTTTTGATGCTTCTTTCCTTTCTATCCTGAATCTTAGCTGCAGGCAGCTAATCTTCATTCTACTGCCTTTTTTATTTAACATAGAAGCAAATGGATCTGAGATTTTTCAGATCTGTATTTGACAAATAATTCTTTCTCCCAGTGATTGCCTGAAAAGTGTTTTGAGCGTAATTTGGAGACAGAGGAGATGCTGTGCCTGGGACTGGGCAAAAAAACCCAACGAAAAACCAAACAAAAAATCTGTTTTCTTTCTCTCTTCTTCTTTTTGTTCACTTGCTCTTTTTAAACTTCCACTCCTCCTAAATCACAAGTTGGGAACGTTACTGCACTTACTCATCCTTTTCTCCCAGTGCCTCGAACAGCTGGATGTGTTTCTTAACAGAATAAATCCTTGTTTCATGGTAGTTTTCTTCCAAAATTCAGAGTGTCAGCAGCAAGGAATGTATAAAGTTCTTGCAATTGCTAGGTTTAGTGATAGGAGCAATATCCACATGTGAGGCAATTAGAATGGCACTAGGAAATGAGACTGAATATAGAGAAGATCTGTTCAATCTCTTCAAGCAATGTGAGCTGCCAGACACAAAATAACTGATGCAGTTGCCAAGATACCAGGATCAGGTCATGATTCATACAGCAGACAGCCATATTAGGAAATACCTTTAAAAATAACTGCAGTTTGAAGGAGGGCTATTTTTATCTACAATAGCAAAACAACTGGTCTGCTTGTTATTTACCCTGAATGATTTGCTAAAAGACTTCATATTTGTGTCATACTAAAGTAGGATTCATTATAAAGTCATATGTAAAGTCAGTTCACAACAACCATCTGTGAATGGAAGACTTGACTGACAAGAAAACTCAGGTGTCTGGTTAAATGTAGTGGAATCCAGCACCTTCCTATTGATTCCCAGACATCTGGTAAGATTTTTTAGCATGCATATAGATATACAACATGATATATGTTGTTTCTGAAGACCAAGATTCATTTGTATAAGAAGTACAAGAGAAAAATAGCACTCTGATCCTCCTAAAATAAAAGATACATATTTTTGATCAGGGATTTCTAAATAATATGACAATTCATTAGACACATACTGGGGAGCACATCTGCAGGTGCAGCAGAGATCTGCTCAACTATTTCTTGTGCTAGCTGGGTATAAACCAGCTCAAATACCTTCTGGGCTGAGCTCAGGATTGAATAGCTTTTGGGATGGTTTCTTGCTTTGGATGCAGGATGCATGGTGGGCATGGTGGCCACCCTGCAGTGGAAGGGCTTGTGGTGAGGCTGTGTTGTCTTAGCAGAACAAGTAGCTGCCCTGATTTTGGAAAAGCAGCTCCTCAGCTGTGTGGGCACTGCCAGGTGAGGAGCTGCCAGGCAGGGACAAATGTCATCACATCTGCCTGCATCGTTTACAAATGAGGCTTTTAGGTAGCTGTGGTCATCTCATGGTCGGTGGCGAGAGAGAAGCACTGGAGGGGACTGAGCTGTGTCCTGTCTCTTGTGCTGTTGTCCTCAGAGGGGAGAAATGAGTTGCTGCTCCTGCCTCCGGATCCCCAGAGCCCACTGGCTTCAGCAGCAGGGGAGTGTCATGGGGAGCTGTTCATGTACTTCGCACTTGGCACCTTACGCTGACCACCTCTGGAGACACAGTAAAGGACTAGGTGGTCCGTTTGCTTCTACCTGTTCTAGAGTTTCATTTACTTATGAAATACCTCCGGAATTTCTATCTGTTTCTATTGATTTTATACAGCACTAAAGTGATTAGCTGAGACTGCATGCCTTAGTTTTAGACAAAGTCAAATTATATCAATTCATCCTTAAAATCTTAACATTTCTACTTTGGGAAAAGCAAATGTACAGAGGGTTTTCAGTCCTTAACCTGCAAGTAAAATCTGTAACATCATTGGGACTCAGCATGCATTTAAAGCTTCATTAGTGCCTTAATAACTAAAATGATGATGAACCATTTTGGCAATTATGATAACACGACTGTGCATGAATAGAATAATTTTCACCAGACTATGGTGTACGCTACAATATGCTTGCAAAGTAAACCTGCTAATACTTGCTGCTTAGCCTTTCTTGTCTCTGAAATCTGTAATTAGTTCAATCAGGGACTTTTCTGTTTACTTGAACTGGCTTTGATTTGAACAGTAGTTAAGATAGCATTATGCAAATTCATGGCAGATGTGCAGAAAATTATTTTTCCACTGTTCATAAATTTGTCCAACCCTTGTCTTCGTATTCCTAAAAGAGACCTATTTCCTTTTTCAACATTACCATGCCTTTCCCAGCCCACTAGATACATTTAAAAAGAGTTAGAGAATTCACTTTTAGCTAGGAAAATAATTTCCTCTTCCCTATCCTTCAAAATACCTGAAATGCTGGTCTACCAGCTCCCTTTAAAAGAGCTGTCTGAGATGGAGCCCTCCTGCTCAAAGCTGTACACAGAAAAGTGGAAATTCCTTCAATCTGTTTGTCAGAGATCAGTGCTGCTTATGAAGTTACAACAGAAATGTTGCAGCATGAAAAAAAAATATCATTTTCTATTTAGATGTAGAACAAAAAGTCTAAATCCAAGTTAGTGATGAAAAAGAGTAGGCCAGGGACTTCTTCATATGACAAGTTTAGGCAGGTGGTCTTCATGGATTTATGTGTAGGTCATCCTTATAGTACTTAGAAAAGAATTTCAGTCAATGGGAAATAATGTTCAACTATTGCTATTATTGGAGACTTTAATTCTTTAGCCATTTGTTAAATCAATTCCCATATGTCTAGGTAATGAAATGTCATTCTGCCAACCAAAGCAGTTGTTATACTGCAATGCAGTGGAGGAAAAATATAATGTGCTGGTGTAAGGAAAATTTGTCTGGCTTCACCTTCCTCTTCACTCAAAGTTTTGAAGATATTGCACAACAATTCTAATAAAGATCCAGAGTTACAATGCAGATACAATACCTCCAGAGGCGTTCTCATTATGGTGTTATAAGTATCAATACATGTGTAATAGTTGGAAATCTTCTCTCTTCTATGCAAATGTATATGTTTTCATCAAGCTGTTCCTTATGCACTACAAAAAAAATCATCTCCAAGATAATCTTTTCCCCGATCTGATTTTGGAAGAGTCCTGAGAAGATTCTTTCTGATGTCTCCCTCCTTTTTAAAAAAATAGCTTTCTAGGGCAAAAGAAACATTCGTGGAAAACATCTGCTTTCCCTCAAAGACTGTTTTGGTTTTGTTTTTTTTTGTCAGGAAATGAAATCCACACTCAGAAACCTTTAATCCAGAAATCCAAAGTTCATCTGATTTATGCTGGCATATATTTACACAAAGTTCATATGCGTAGGTTTAAGACACTGCGTAAGCACTTAATATTAACATGTCCCATGGAATTACCAATCTCATTCCTGTTTATTCATGATATATGGGAATGAAAAATCTTTGCTTCTGCAGCTTCTGTCATTATAAACCTCAATTGCTGCTTTCAGGCATATCTTCTTGTTATTTTCTTGCTGTCATCTGTAGTAAACAGTCCATCCATCACCATTGCTTTGATGATTGCCAGAGCCTCTGCATCGAGACCACACTGTCAGTTTGACAACCTGCGTGTGGAATAACCTTCCCACTGAAGTAGGGATTTCTAGCAGCTCAAGTGCAGAGGGGACAGGCTATTCCTTGGCAATGATAAGCATGCAGATGAAAAACCTCACATCCTTCCTGAGTTCCTTTTTTATTTTGTTTTATCATTGTCTATTGTTATTTGTGTGTTCTAATTTCCCTCCTATACGCGTGCTGCTTCTGTGACACAATCTTGTAACAAGGAATACGTTTTGGAAGAAGTGAACGTGATTTGATTTACTCTGGCTGACCACCAAGAGCAGGAATGCATCCTGCTGTCTATAGTAGGTCTGATTTCTCAACAAATACCAGTAAAATGGTGCCGTCAACATCAACTCTCCTCAATTTTCCTTAGCTCGCATCAAAGTAGTTTTAAATGGCATGTTTAAACAGTATGTTTGCTTTCATATTTTCCCATATGAGTAAGCCCCACACATACACTTATATGTATAAAACAATTGAGTTATATGCATAAAGCCAGGTAAAGCAAGTCAGACTTTAGGCATGAGTGGACCTGACATGGAGGTAACCATGCTATGTCCTCTGGCACAATTTAGCTTTGGAAGTGTGTCCTTGGATTGCTAGGAATTCCACAGTGGACACCATCTCTTTACCATATCTGTACAGTTTGGAACAATCAAGCAGACTCAGAGGGTTTCCATTTTAATCAATTGCAGTTAATTAGTACACTTATGTCTTTCATTGCATTCTCTTGTTTAAAAATAAGCAAAAAACCCTCAAGCAACAGAAACAAACCACAGAGTATTTTTTAAAGTTATATTTTGGTATAAATGTGTTGGGTTTTTTCCTATTTCCTAACGCATATTTGTGTTTTTGAAAGACTTATCTTGAATAGCTTTTTTTTTGTACTCAGAGCTTTATACCATTAAGTTGCCTGATTAGTCAGTCCTACAGCATGAGAATAAAACCTCTTAGAACATACAACCTTGTAAAGGATCTGTTTCAAGATCATCTTCCTTTGTTGCATATTTGCTGTATTTCTCATTGATGTAGTCCAAGACTGTTCAGGCAACAAATCGTTCCTGTTTTGATGTTAGAGGAATGATGTTGCCACAAAGGACTTGCATATTTCCCACTGTAGCAAAGGTTTTCCTGGTGCAGTCAGCATGATGCACACACAACAAGGAGGTTTACCATTTTTCTTACTACAGAGGAGTCAGCTAATGCATGTGAAAAGTGAGGAATCTTGAACAACTGCTTAGAGATGATAAAAATAAAAGTTATATTGGGATAGAGCTTTGCTTTCTGCTTTCTATTATAAAAAATTATAAGAAATCATGAGATTGTCACTTATTGTTACTTATCATGAGATTGTAACTTATAGTTACAATTAATGAACAGCATCATCACTAGTAGAGCAAACACCTGCTCCCTTTATAGTTTTGCAGGTACACCTGCAAATGGAAAGGCCATGTCCTCCAATAACAGAAAGTGTTAAAGAAACTAATAAGCAGCTTCTGTATAATCTTGAATACGGACACGACATAAAGATGAAAAGGTCTCCAGAATGGGAGGAAAAGTGTTTTGGAAAGGAGATTCAATCCAAATGTTGAAAGATGCTGAAGGGCTAATGAATACAGTTTGATGCAACTATCAGAAAGGAAAATTGCATTTAATATCTCCACAGCAGAAAGTGCAGCAAAAAATAAAGGGAAAACTGCACTTCATCACAGGTAAAATGATCAGGCTCATTTCCTGAAGACAATCAATTCCTGATCTGCCACTAAGTGGTCTATCTGTGTCCATGGCATCTGTGCATGTCAGGAATTTACTAGTTCCTCTCAGTTTATGACTAACTCAGCCATTACTTGGTCAGGTAAATTCCAATTTTGCTAAATATGTGTAATTCAAACATAAGAAATTGGAAAAAAAATTCAGAATTATAGATGTCAGTTTGCAGTAAAAATAAATGTCAGTCTTTGCAGCCCTAGTTTTAAGATGTTGTGTCCAATATTGGCTAAATCATCCATTTTTTATTGAGGAAGAATCCCAAACTAGTTTAAATGGGTTTTTTTAGAGGCAAGCAAAACAGTCTCAAAAGGAAAGTGTTACACAGTCCTGGAACGGGTGTTTGCACAGGTGCAAAGAGTGGCAGCAGGGACAGAAATATTGAGACGAGGACAACCTCCCCTACCACAGCAGGCCAGCCACTGATGCTGGTCTGCCTTTGTGTGTAAGCAGAGCTGCATGACTGCCAGAAGAAGAGAACTCCAAGAAGAGGAAGAAGGAAAATGGTCATCTCCTATGCAATTGCCTGATTCTTTTTAGTGTAATTTTTGCATTAAATGCCCCATGGGCCAAGGATACACTGCCAACCTGGAAGACAAATCGCCCTCAGAAGAACCAAAAAGACAGAAGAGCAGCACCTTCTGTCAAAGAAGACAAGGAGATTCTATTATTGCCTATCTCCAAGGTCATTTACTACCTGATTCCTTAGTAAGGAGACATTTGTGTTACATTCTCAAATTTTCTGATGGCCATTATGGTTAGACCTTGTGGCTGCCTTTGTTACTTTTAACAAAAGGGCCTGAGACTGGCACAGAGTCACCTATTCCCAGAAGTAATTTTCCAGAGATAAACCATAAAATATTAAAAGAATCAATTAAATGCTGGCAGGTGTCAGGACCAGGTATGCTAAAAAGTGGCAGTCATCCGACTTTGGCTTAGCAGAAATAATAAAAAGTGCAATTTCAAATAGGACTGGGAGCAAGCAAGGCTTCTGTCAGATTCATGTTCTCATTTCCTTATGGCTCTCTCCCTCTTTCCAGATGGCTGCATTTCTTTTCTACTGGTCACTGAATTTTTACAGTACTTTGAAGAATATTCTCCTGTATCAGCAAGTTTTTCTTGCAAGGTGTCTTTTGCTGAGGAATTTTTGCAATCTCAAAGTTTCTCTGTGTCTACATTTTCCTTACAGGGGAAGGAAAATTTTTTTGTTTTACATAAATGCTACCATAGACTTAAGATTTTAAACTCAATTTGTTATGTAGCTATCCAATAATAAAGACATTTCATGGCATCTGGGGCAAAAGGCTGCCCTGACAGAGTAATAAGTTTTTTCTGTCCCCATTATTTGCCAGATATGGGCCAAGGTCAATTTTCAGTGGTGGTGGTCTGAGCCCAGACCAGTTTTGCCGAAGTGAAATCCGGTGGTGCACTGATGTGAAGGAAGGCATTTCAGCTCACTTCACATTCATCTATTAACCTCTTATTTTTACATTTCTTTGCTTTATTCTTTTCAAATACTTGTCAGCTTGACTGTGGCCCTTGCAGAGTCCTGATGCTGTGCTGCAGTGGGAGTTTCACTGAGCAGTAGCCCTGCATGGCAGAGCCTGGTGAGGCACCAAGGTCCAGCCGACCCCAGCACCAACTGAGCTCCCCTCTGCCTGGCTGCTGTGGATGGGGTCAGTCAAAGGGCAGGGCTGAGACAAAAGGTTTATTAAAGTTTAAATGACATGGTTGCTGTGAAGATATCTTATATTTGTTCTGACATCTCCACTGTCAGCAGGAATGACAAAGAGCTCATCACTCACCTGCTTTCGGTAAGGCTGAGGGAAATGGAATACTGGAAGGGTTTGCCTGGGGCATCCAGTCGAAAAGAGTCACCGAGTTTGATGGTGTTATGTCAAATGTTAAGAAACAGGCAAGGCAAGGGTTGCCAAGAGAAAGCTGAAAGGGCACCAAGACACCTTCACTACTGATGTTTCAAAGATGCCCTTCTTAAGGGAACTTTGTGGCATGTGGTGAGGGCCTCCAAGCAGGAATCCATTTTGGATGTTTCAGGAGGGAACAGGCTCTTCAAAAGACAGCCAGGCCCCTAATAGTCACTCAACCCTGTGCCTCTGAGGATCAAAAACTGAATTCTCATCACTAAGAGAATGACTGACAGCAACAGTATAAAATAACTTTGTTTTTTTTCACATCCTTTTTATGCTTCCCCAAATTCTGTTACCCTTGTGCTATTTCATTCTCATCCACTTCCTCACCAAAAGGTTTCCTGAGGTACTCAAACACATTCATCAGGCTTTCTGAGGTAGAAATATAAAATTGAATGTTGTCAGGATACCCTTTAGGCCATGCCTCCTTTGAACTAAAATGAGCATTTTTAAAAGAAAACATAATCTGCTTTCTCATTAAAGCTCAGGGCCTGAAGATGAATTGTCCTGCCTTACCCCCAGTCTTTCCCTCTTCAAGGCTTTTCAAGTCAGTAAGTACCACATCACTCCTGGCTCCAAAGTTTTTGCTAAGTAAAACCAAGGACATCTAAGGGCTAATTGGAATTTCCTTTGTCTCTACCAAGAGATGCTTCCTGCTCTCAGTCATGCAAAGCAGCTGGCAAAAACATGTGTCTTCCGTAGATGGCCATCCAAATGCAGACATCAGAGACCGGCACTTGTAAGGCAAAGATCTTCTTTATGGGTGCTTTTCTCCTGTTTCTTGCTAAGTGCCATCAGTGAAATGATGCCTAAAATCCTGGAAAATAGGCACTCAGAAAAACATCAATTGGAGAAAGATAGACAATACCTTTATTCGGGAGATCGGAGACTCTGTCTCCGCTGGGCCCCACCAAACACGCGCGGGCCAACGCCGAGGGTCCCCACACCCGAGAATTCCCCGAGGAACGAAGACGACGACGAAGACCCAGCCCTCAGTAGGGTTACCCTTTTTATACCCTTTCACCCAACTAACATATGAAATATCCATAACCAATCACTATTTCTAATTTCCCCGGTGGTCCACCCCTCAGGGTCCCGGGCCATGCCCCCCTGGAACCCCTCCAACGGTTTCTGGGCTCTTCTTTTGTTTTGACTTCAAGTTATCTTGCAGGTGTCTCTGAAAAACACCATGGCCTTCAAAGAGCCCCAGAATATGTGAGAAAGTCCCTTTAGTAACTCTAAACGCCCCAATATCTGAAAGCCTGAAAAACATCGTGGCCTTCAAAGAGCTCAGGAATGCTGAGAAAATCCTTTCAGCAGCTCCAAACATCCCTTAATATATGAGCAAGAAACCTATACCTCTAAAATCCCAAAAATCCATAAAATTCACCCCAAACCTTAGGCATCAGAAAAAACAGCCTTAAATTTATTGATATTTGCCATCACCTTGAGGAAAGTAAAGATTTCACCTGCAGAGTTTGCGACTTTTCTTCTCTGCTAATGTGTGCAGAGAGGAAAGATTTCCCAAGGAACAAAAGTGAAGAATGGATTTCCATTAAAAAAAAGCCACTTCAGTTTATAAATTGAATTTGATCTCCTGTTTGATACCCTGGCCATGGAAAGGACAAAGCAGTGACTACTGTCTGTTGATATTGCTAGGTTAGAGCTGAAATAACTTTTATTACAAGTAAGTGACTTTAAGCAAGGATTTTTATAGTGGTAACAAGGTACATACCAGTTATTTGGGATTCCTTATAAGTAGATCAGATAGATAGGATAATCTTGTATTGTGACCCTTGTTATTTGGTATTGTAAGAGTTAAAGACTTTAATACTTATTCTCTTCTAATAAGTAACTAATATTTTGTATCACATCACAGTTACTGTATGAGCATTGTAGATGACCTTTCATTTCTCTTCATTAAGACACTGGACATATTTGACTGTAACTTATTGAGATCAATAAATGCTTAATGTGTTAACTTCTCAGTCTAATTTTATGTGACATCTTGCTGAGCCAGCAAAAAGAATGGAGAAGAGATTTGGATGTGCAGTGATATCTGAGAGGTATTTATATACAACAGCTATGGATTTATGGCATGTTTGCCGGGGTTGTTAAACTATTTTTACACTGCTAAGTCCTCTAACTACCTATCCATAAAATGAAGAAAGGGTTGTTTTGCAGTTCAAATGCACAACTTGATTTCAGTAGATCAGTATTTAGTTCCTATCCATACTGTTGCCTTAAANATCAGGGAGAAACTCCCTTTTGCAGCTGCATCCCTGCAGCTCAGCAACGCCAGCTCCTGCTGGTACCCAGTTCCCATTACCGGTCTCATCTTCCTTCAAGCAGGACTTGAGGTTCCAGGGGTCTGGTCTGGGAGAACAAGGGAAGGGAAACATCTTCTCCCACTACCTCAGGAGAGCACGAGAGGGAAACCCCCCCTTTGCAAGCAGAGCTCCTCTGAGCTCTTCCCCTCCCCCGCCGCCTTTTGAGGGGGGAACACCGGGCACCACACCAGGCTGGGCAGCAGAGTGTGTGGGTGTGTGGGTGTGGGTGTGTGTGTGTGAGAGAGAGAGAGAAAATATCAATAAAGTGTAGGAGAGCTGGAGAAAGCAGAAAAGCCCTGTCTATGTGGCAGCATGCTAATTTTGTAACTCTACTCAATTATCGTATCTAAAGGTTGTATCCAATCTAAGATTTGTCCATGCCCTGAATTCCCTTGGTTCCACCTCATGGCACGCCTCTCCTAGAATTGAGTTGGAGGTCTTAAGAACCCTTTCCCTTATTGGAGCTTCTCCAAGGTTGCTGGGCTTTGCTTTCTTGTTTTGACTAACATGGTATCTAGCTGCCTTAGCTCTGGTACATGTTTTCTTTCCACAGTGTTCCAGCTATTATCTGACCCTTAAGACAGCTAACACAGGGGTAGAGGTTGCAAACTATGCTATATGTGAGAAACTACCTAAAAGTATAAAAATCTACAAATTCATGACAACCCTAAGGCATCAATACTATAGATTTCAACTGTGACCTTGATCAAATCACTTATTCTCTGCCTCTCACTTTCCTGCATGCTAAAGTAGGGATAATAACTCCTTAAAAATAAGAATGAATATGTCAGTGTTCATGTGACACACTGTTATTCAGCTCAGTGTCTACCACAGCCTTCAGCTCAGATGGTGTTGATCAAAGTGTATTTTGCCCAGTTTATTTCAAAGTGAATTTCTTGTTCTTTTAATTTTTAGATGCAGCCATAGATGGTGATTGGTGTGAGACTGTTCCCAAAATGGTTAATCTGTACTCTGACAGACTTGAACACCTTTATTCACTCTGCCTTTGGTGTTGAGTCTCTTCTTTCCCAAACATTCTCAAATTCTAACTTATTTCAGAAGCTGAAGTCTTTCGGTCTACCCAGCATTGCCACATAGCCACGAGTAGGACTTTATTTCATCAGTGAACGAGGCACAGAAGAAGGAAAAGAAGACCCTGCATAAAGAATTTGTTGGGTTTTTTTCAATGTAAATTATATGTTGATAATGATTTACATAGTTCAGCCTGGTTTACAGCATGCCAGCGGGCATGAGTTTCTGCTTACCTGCACAGCAGTTAAGCCAAGGTAGTTATCAAACATGTTATGCAGTTATGTTTTGTTAACAATGAAGACTGAATCATCTTTCAGAACACTCCAGAAGCCCAAAAGGTTGCTATTGAAAAGACTATTAAAAAGCTTTTGTACAACTGTGGTGTGTTAGATGTAATCACCAGGATGCATTTGTTGCTGTGGTGTGGTTCCTTGCCATTAACAGCTGTTGTGGGCTCATCTGTGTCTCCTTCATACAAAGTTATCTTCATGATCTTATGCATCTGGAACAGGAGTTGTTTAGTGTCACTACATCACAGCATATGGAAGACACCTAGGAAGGTCATACTTGTGCCCTTCTCTCCATTTCTTTCTGCCTACTTGATAAATGGGTCCTACAGGTTACTTCTCTTTGCCTTCCCCAATGTACAAAATTTCTGAATGGCAGCAGAGTCACAAACACCCACCACATGATAACTACATGGTACAAGGCCCAGCAAAGCCCTAGATTTGCCACATGGCATTGCATCAGTGATAGATGAAGTGATAAAGCAAATAGTATTTTGGTAAAAGTTCTATGTTTAAAATCCCAGAAAGCAATGAAGGCAGCAGGAAACATGTTGCTCTGATCCTGTTAACAAAGTAATTGCTGTCTCCTCTCCATCACCAGTGCCAAACCACTCTGGTTACCCACTGAGTCAGCCTTCATGCTACGGGAAGTGCTAGCAATCAAAATCTGTACACTCTGAACTGAGGGGAAGTTGCCTATCTCTTAATACCAGGGAAAAAACAACCCACACAACCCAAAACAGCAGAAGTCATACTGAATCCATCAGCCTGCCTTTGAATGAAAGTATCCAGGAAAGTCCCAGTAGACAGGGGATCAGTGCAGAGAGCAGCACTGGAATCACTGAATATAGCTGGTGAACTATAAAAAAAGAAAAATTGGAACCAATTCCCTCTGTGTTATCTCAGATGAAACCGTCTTTTCTACTAGAGAAACAAACTATTTTAAAATGAAAGTAGATGGGGAAAAAAGATGAAACAGGCACAATTCAACCATATTTCATCCTGAAGCAATAACCATGATTGGTAATTGTTTGTTACTGGCAGCTTAAGTTTTTTAATTAGAATCAAAATCCTATTTTCTTGGGTTCATAAAAGAAAACTGAGAGCTTAGAGCTGTCTTGAGGCACTTCTGTGGTCTAGAGCAGCTCAGGGGAAGTCTTTAGAAGTACCCTTAAAATTAAAGACAAGACTATTTCAGCAGAGAGGGTTTTTTACATAAAAGGGTTCAAAGTGCTTGTTGAAACTGTTCAGATTTACAGAATGCAGTGGAAAAGAAAAGGTTTTGAAAATCAAATATGAACTAACAGACACAGTTTACCAAGGGTGAACTAGATGTTTGGTCAACTCCAGCTTGTGCCAAGACTCCCAGAGATGCAATCCCTATGTCCTTTTGTGTTTCAAAAGCAATAAAAGGAGAGCTAAGGAGAGTCTCCAACCTTTATTGAATGTGACGAGAAAGATAGTAACAAAGGATGAGGAAAAGGTTGAGTTATTTAATGCCTGCTTTGCTTCAGTCTCTTACTGTAAGACCAGTTGTTCTCCAGGCACCCAGCCCCCTGAGCTGGAAGACAAAGAGTGAAATGAAGCCCCCATAATCCAAGACTTAGGCTTCTCACTCTCCACAACTGCCTGAAAAGAGGCTGTGGCCAGGTGAGGTTCGGTGCCTTCTCCCAGGTAACAAGTGACAGGGCAAGAGGAAATGGCCTCAAGTTGCACCAGGGGAGGTTTAGACTGGATATTAGGAAAAATTACTTCATGCAAAGGATTATCAAGCATTGGAAAAAGCTGTGCAGTGGTTGAGTCGCCATCCTTGGAGGTATTTAAAAGATGTAAATGTAGCATTTAGGGACATGGTTTAGTGGTGGACTTGGCAGTGCCAGGTTATCAGTTGGACCCAAGGATCTTAAAGGTCTTTTGCAACTGATTCTATGATGCCACATGCCGTAGGGGAGAAAGGAAATGTCCTCAGCTGACAGTAGGGTGAAGAAGGCTGGAACTGGTTTATTCAGGGAGCATGGGACTGATATAGGGTTCAGGGAGAAGCTGGGAAAGTGGGAGGAGTTTGGGGCGGAGCACGGCAAGTAGGGGAAGGGATAAGAGGGAAGGAGGGGAATACAGATGGGGCGTGGCTATCCTCACATGATGATGCTGGGTTTTGTCACAAGCCAGCCAATGAAAAAATAGGGAATACACAACCAATAGGAGACTGGTAACCGGGTAGCCACCGCCAATCAGAATAAAACATACAAATACAGGGGGAATATCTATCTGTCTAATACAATAAGTCACTATCTATGCTATAGAACATCTTTTAAAAGATAAACTTCTGAGTTTTGAGGTAGTTGTCCATTTCTGGTGTTGATCACTTGATAGAAACTGTTCATCCTGGTTGTTTTGGCAGCCTTTGAGACAGGGTTCTCCGACACTATGACTCTGAAGCTGTAACATGGGGGAAACAGCGACCTTGCTACTTGCATGTAAGCTGCATGTTGATGAAATTGCTAATGGTGAGAAAAGTCAAAAGAGCATCTTCTGAACAAGTACCCTTCAAAATCAGCCCTTGCCTTACAAAAACAAACACAGCATCCATGCTACATCAGGTCCCCTCTAGCCCTTTCAGTAAATTTTTGACTGAAAAAGGCTCTGCCCCCATCTATGAAGAATTTGCTTCAGTTAAGCTTGGAAGAATAAAGATAATGAAACGCTTTGTGTGTATTGTGTCCCCTGAGGGAGAAGGGCTGATGCATATAAGAGGATTAGAGCAACAACTTCAATGAATTTCTGTGTGTTATATTCATCTTTATACTAAACTTTATAATAAGGCCCTAATTTCAGCTTCTGATGAGAATTCATGGGTAAGGTTGGTGCTTCTTAAAGTCTGTTCTCCAGACTTAAAAAACACTCATCCTGTTGAGATCTTAGTGCTAGGATAGTTGTGTCCTGATGTAAGACTGAAGAAAGTTCTGATACAGGATCCCAAAGCTCCTGCTGAGATTCCATTATTCTTTCATGCCTCCTTCGTTTGGTCAAAGTCTAGTTTGTGATTGTCATTTCAGACTCCTCAGTACCTGAAAGGCATTTACAGACTGGAGCAAGTCAATGGACTGGCCACCAAGATGGTCAGGGGCTCAAGCATGTGACTAGAAAAAGAGATGGAGGGCTGGATTTTTTCTGCCTGGGTACGAGATAGCTCAGGGAGGTCTTACTGCTATCTGAAACTACCTAATGGGAGTATACTGAGAAGACAGACTCTTCTCAACAGGATCAGAGGGCAATAGATGCAATAAAAAATTTGCAAAATTCCTCTTTGATATAAGAACAACTTTCAGCATGACTGTGATCAAATATTGCAATAAGTTGCCTCAAGAGGTGTCAAATATTTGTCCTTGGAGAGATCTAAAATTCAACCAGAGCTGAACTCTAATTAGGCCTGCATTGAGCTGTATGTTGGACTAGGTGACCTCCTCAAGTCCCCTCCAACTTAGATTATTCTGTGAATTTATGAGTCACATCAGGATGATGTTTTCACTGATTGATTCAAAGGCTTGTAGTTTCCACAGTTTGAGATAAAGGCTTTCTGAAGTGTCAGCAGAGTGCAAATCAGAGAGGGAAGTAGTATGCCTTGCTCCTAGCTTCTGCTACAGTGGGTACCAGCATGACCTGCTTGAATCTTCATAGTCCTGAGCAATACCCAGAATGCAATCAGGCAGAAGGAAGGTGCTGAGTGGCAGCACCACTGGTGGTAGCTAAATTCAACATTTGGAGCATAAATCTTTTGTTTATTCAGCTGTGCTATGTCTCTTGAGGGGGTTTATTCAGGTGGAAGGATAAGGTTTTTTGGGCATCTTGTAAAAATGCTGCATATTTCAGTTGCAGCTGCTGGTTCAGACCCCTAGGAGGAGCAAAGAAAGTGATTAAGACCATTTAATGCAACTATAATAATAATAAAAAATACATGTAAAAACTCTGTTAAGACTAAGCCTACTTCTGAAGTCTGATGAAAATATATCAAGTGAGGCAAATGGGAGTAGATAAGACCTGAGAGCATTTCACCTGGATTTTCCTTTAAGAACCAAGCACTACTCTGTTTTTCAGGTAGATCTCTGTGCTTCATCTCATTCCACAGTGGCATGCTTTGCAGCTCAAGAAAATATTTATGCAGCAGAGTAATTCACAGCACTCTTTCCCCTTCTATATAAACCTACTTCTTGTTTCATTCCTTTTCTGCACACTCCCCATACACATTCACTACCTCAAACTGTGCTTGTTACATAAGCTGTCAAGTTATCTGTTTAATGTTGTGTTAGGGATTTAGCTAGAGAAACAAATTCCCTTGGTGTGCGAGTAAGATTAGAACAGCATGTGTATGTGATGGATTTGTGGACTGAAAACTCATTCAATTTTAGTTTGATTACGAAGGCAAGGTTAAATGTGAACTATATTAGCAGAAGTCTGTGTATGACTTTTCAAAAACCCATGTACTTTAAAATCTCTGCAAACATGTATTTGGTGCAGCAACATCACATTAAAAATGGCATGTCCTTCCTCGTAGTTTCTCTTTCTTCCCTTAAGCAACTGAAATTGTTAAATACTTCAGTCATCAGCTTTCCTAGCACTATTTACTTTTCTCAAAGCCAAACCTTCTGGACACCTGCACAAGAAGACTTCCAGTGCACATTTTGAAAGGCTAGAGAGAGCAAGACAAAACCCCTCATAATGTCACAACTTGGTGTCAGTGATACCATTGCCACAGAGGCACACTGAAACTTTCCCAGGAGTGTCCCAAGTTTTGGTGTCTAATCTGGACATGGTAAAAAACACAGGCTGGTGCAAGAGACTATGCGGTAGCATTGAGTCTGAAGCTCACTGAAAACGTGGTCAAGACCCTGTCTCCTTTGCCTTTGGAGCAGTGAGGAAGCATGAGCCAGGGAGGACAGGCCTAATGTCATGTATCTGCCATGAGATTTGTTACCCACAGCCATCCTTAGACCACAGGTGTCCTGAGCATCCAGAGGCCACTAGGGTCAGCTGTGAATGGGGCTTGTATGACTGGGTGAAACACACTTCCCATCCAAATGTCAGGTCTGTAAAGGAGAGCAGTGTAATTGAGGCTGCCACACCATATTTCATGGGGTTTTCAGATGTAGAAACAAGTCAGCTGGGGTGGTCTCTTAAGCTCAAATTCCCCACAATTCTGATGATGAACTGACTAAACTTAGAGGAAAGTCTGGATTTGATTTCACTGTAGAAAGAATCAGGTTTGGATAGTCATATTAAACAGACCCTTTCACATAACCTGATTCAATGAATCCAGACTGCTGGCTATTGCTACTTAAGTGACCTTTTGCAAATATTTACCTCTAAATAGCAGTATGTGTTTCTCTGTTAGAGAGCGGCATAACCAGTGATGTGGACTTCAAACCTCTTTTACATATTTCACTACAAGAAAAGTGAGTAAATAAATCAGTACTTAGGACCTGACAGTGGTCCATTGCCTTTCCTGTGCATGCTCTTGTTAATGATCAACAGAATGATGGAAAAATATTTAGCAAGGAAACTGAGTCTTGAACTCTTCTCTCTGCAAATCTTCTTGTCCTCCAGGTTTCTGTGGGAACCAGACTGCATTGTGCTCTTTGAATATTGGAATAAAAACCTTTCAACAAAAACCATTTGCACTTATACCAATTAGAGGAGTCAGCAAAGTGGACAAGACTACTGTTGAGCTGCTATAATGCTTTTTATCTCCTGCTCTGGTGGTGCAAGGAATTGTTTGTAAACTGAATTTGAACACTGGCAGCCCCAAAATTTTTCCCCAATATGCTAACTGCTTTGGCTCATTATCTGTACTTTGTGATTGCAGGCTTCAAACTCCCCTTCTTATCAGAAAGTGTGGTCATCTGCAGAGAGGGAAAGAGATGATGCATACTTCTGTGTGGATTTACTGTTATTGCATGTCACAAAGCACTGTGTTTTGAAATATCACCTATTGGTCCTGGGTTGAGGGCAGACTAACAGAGCTTTGTGCTACTGATTGTGCTGAGGTAAAGCAGCTTTGTTAAATGCAGGTTTTTTCAGTAGGGAACAAATAATTGGTGACTACTACAGCTCTTCTACCAAGTGAGGTACCTGCTAAGCATCAAGGGAGTAAAGCTGGTAGTCAAACAACAGCCTGTCCTCTGGCATCAGTGGGTTGCAAGAGGTGGAAGTTCTTTCAAGTTCTGCTACACAACTGGATGATTCTAAAATCAAGAGAAAGCTCTGCCTGACATCTCAGGTACTGGCAACTGCAAGACAGGCAAAACACGTTTTCCAGGTCGTGTCTGACTGAACAATAACATGTAGCTTGACAAGTAACTTGAAGATTCAGAATAATAAAAAAGGAAGCTCCAAAAACATCACTTTGAGCAAACAAAGACCTCATAAGTATGTTTTCTCCACATTACTAACAAACCCCAGGGCTAGTTCCTGCTATGAACCAGTTAAAACTTATGAAATAATGAAATCTCAACAGCTAATCAAGATGTTAGCATGTAAATGATAACACACGGGTAATGACATTTTCTGTTTCTTCTGGTCAGCCTTATGTTCTGGTAACAGTATGAGAATTCAGGGACTTATGAGAAGAGCCTTCCAACAGCACACCAGGGTTGTTGAATACCCTTGTTACTGAGTAGTATAACAGAATTCAGAGGCATGGACTGTTTTGGTTTGTTTTGTTCAAGAAATAAGAGCAATATTAGGTTGAGTTTTCTCAGTTTATCAGAGGGGTTTTAACCCCAGAGAATTAAAGGTAGAGGAGTTGCTGGAAGGCAGCAGAATTTTCCTTATCATTTGTTTTAATATAGCAAAGCAAAGCACAGTTTAAGCTAAAACTGCCAGTAAAAAAAATATCTCCCTTATTTAACCAAAGCTTCCTCCTCTGATACATTATAATCCTGTTTATTCTCCAGTGAGTTTGGTTTGCAGATTCTTTCTGGGGAAAAGACTTTGCTAAAGTAAAATAAAATATGGAGGGAAAATTTCACCTTTTTATTCCCTAAGCAAAAAAAAGATAAAACCACACACTGCTCCCCTTTTGCAAATCCTCTTTGAAATAGCCCAGTGAATTCAAATGGTTTAGTGGTTCAAACTGAGAACAAACACATACCCAGTTACTCTTTTGAACAAATATATAAAACATAGAGCTACAGTGATAAGGTAAGGTTACTGAGGCACTTTGTACTTACCAGAGCTTTCGCCTCTGTTATTTGATGGACTCCTAACCAGCTTTGACTTTTCATTGACTTTCCTCACCTTTAATTTAAGACTGCATTGACTTTTCTTGTCACCTTAATCCATTTCTAACATTACATTGCTGCACAGCTAGCTATAATGCTACTCAGTATTGATTATATTCTTTCCTCTCAATAATGTTTTGTTACATACATTGAAAAATAATCAAAGAAACTTCCTAGTGGTTTGCTGATATTTAGTAGCTAATAATTCCACTGGTTTTTTGGTGGGTTTTTTTGGGTTTTTTTGTTTGGTTGGTTTTTAAATGTTTTCTTCAGTGTTTCATTGTTCACTTAAGCCAGGTCAGTGTTTTGGAGAAGGGAAAGCTGTAAATGCAATGTGGTGCAGTGCCTATACAGAATGTATTTGATCCCTGGGGTTTGCCACAGCTGACAGTTTCTTGAGAGTAAATCCTTACCAGGTCCTGCTAGTGGCTTTTCAAGACAACAAAATCTTGTTCCTGTGGCTGATCCACAAATGGTGTCCAAGCTGGGTTGGAAAAAGGAGTGGGTGACAAGGAAGAACGAAAGCTATCTCAGCCTTGGGACTTCCCAAATACAGAACCCACCAACAGGGAATCACAACATCCCTGGAGTTTTGAAGTTCATACTTAAGACACTCTGAGCCCCCTCTTCTAATGACTAGCTACAGAGGAGCTCCTCAGGAATGCAATGATGCTAGAGAAGTGAGACTTGACCATGTGTTAAGGTTTGTACAGACAGTGCTCAGAAAGGCAAGACTAATTTACTCCATGTCTTTGCCCTAAAATGGTGACTATATTTCCTTTTCACATGTTTTGGTTTTTTTCATGTACATTTTACACCAAGGTAGGACATCACCTCCACTACAATAACTCAGGCCTGATTAATAGGCATCTCTTTTTTATGGAAGAATTGGAATTATAGAAGTGAAGAGATGAAACAAAATACAGTATTCTACAGGAAACTACTGTATGGAATAACACTGTGTTAGCTGAGGCTTAAAATACTCCAGGGAAATTTAAAAGCTGCCTCAAGAATTACACAAGGAAAGACAAAATCTTTTTTTCCAGACTTGGGATTTAAGCTCAAATTTATTGTTCCATGACAGGGTGTCTCGTCTCACCATTTAGTGGATCATAAAAAGGAAACTTAATTTTTCTAGCAAAAAAAATCACTCATCCTTGCAGCATAGGTTCTCAGTGATGTGCCTGGCTGAGTCTTCAATGTTTTTTTGGTAGAAAATACAAAATGTTTTTTATATTTTTTTGTAGGAAGAGAAGTTCGGTGTTCATTTCTGTCTCTTTCCTTGACTGTACTGTCACTATACAGGTTCATTCTCTTGCCTGAACATTATGCAGGGGATGTAACACAGGGCTCATGGAGAACAAATCTCTTCTTCTAAAAATCTGCAGTCACTCCCAAGGCAAAAAGGCATACCATTGGTTGCCCTCAAAGTCAGCCTGCTTAAGTGGACACATAACTAAAAATAAACTATAAAGAATTTTAAGGTAATACGTTCCAATACACACTTCTAATAGCACCTTTAAAAGAAGATTTTAGTTTGTTGGTTTTTGGGGGCTTGTGGCACTTCTTTTGTTGTTTTGTTTGGTTGGTTGCTTGGTTATGGTTTTGGTTTTGATTTTGTTAAGGATGAGTCATCTCTGACTTTCTTCTTTCCTGTATTAAAGTAGCTGTCTAATGCAACCTGGTCCTTACAGGTAAGTGCTGACAGATATAGTTGGGTGTCTGTTCCTGTGCACAATATTAAAACACGCTGAGAGAAAGCAGGTTTGTGTAACAGACATGACCTCACAAAAATAATAACTGTTTTTCCTCTTTGTGTTCCCTCTTCTGCCCTGGTCTGTCCAGCTCTGGAACAGCAGAGCCTTCTGGGGCTGAGCCCATCTCTGTCCATAAAAACCTGAGCTGTGCCTGCTACAAACTCTACATGCTCGGAGAATGCAAATTAATGACATTAAACTGCTATTGAAAAGCCTTATTGACTCACGTCTTTTATGCAATATTGAAGTCTATATGGTTCTTAAACCTCTCTGTCACAGTTAATACCAGCTTTCAGTCATATCTTTGCAACTGAAACTCAGCAGGGGACTAATGGATGACCAGCCGTTTTTTGCTAATACACTGTAGAAATGACTGTGCCTGATCAATTCTTAAAAACACTCACAGTGAAGCAAGTACTCAGAGAAAGTAAGAACTGTTCTTTTTAAGAGAACATTTTTTTTATGATCCCTGATTCTGCATTTAATTCTGCAAGTGTAGTTTAAAGGGCAGAGAGAGCTGTTAAATTTCATTTCACATTCACACTCTTCTCCTGTCGGCACTCCTGTGGAATTGTTGGTGCTGCTCATGCATATTGAGGGGGAATGCGCCCCTTTGTAGGCAGAGTACAGCTCTGCAGCTCATTCCCAGCCATTTCCCAGATGCTTGGCACTGTGATAACATTGCAGCCCACGGGATTTCCCATTAATGCCCTTATAATTTTTTCTTCTATCCTACAAAGGTTCTGCTTTTGCAAAAACTGTCTCTGTGGCAGAGGAGGGCTGGATGCGACATCCTCATAAGCTCATCAGTAGTTTCTGCTACTCCTTCAAAGTGCATCACATCCTTCAAAGTGCAACACACCCTTCAAAGCACAGCATGTCCTTCAAAGCACTGATAACGCTTGCCTGTCAGCAAATGAGAAAGCAGGGCAGGAGCCAAAAGTTAGAGAACAGGTTGCATGTTGCTGCTGGGAAGCAGATCGGTTCCAAGCATTTTGACATCCGAATTACTGCCTAGACCAAGAGCTAGCCCACAGTGCCTTGTGCCTCTTTGTGGATTAGCAGGTTGTGCCATGATTAATGAATTCCTTCTCTTTCTCATTTAGACATAAGGTGCATAAACTGTTCCAGTCAGCTTCAGTCTCCAAGAAGAAAATTAGTACAGAATATAACAACACAGTAGGAAAAAAGAAATCAGTGCTTCACCAAAGCCTGGATGATGGCCCTGCCCTTGCTATTCAGGAGGAGTCTCCATAGCTGAAAAACTTGTAGCTATACCATGCAAGGGGTCATATGGCACATGTCCCAGTAGGACACCTTTCATTGCATGCCATGCCAGTTTCTATGGTGTGTGGTAAGGAGAGACAGCACAGCAGAGTAGAGCATGTGGCAGTGCAGTTTGGAAGGCAAAGCTTCAGAGCCCTGCAGTTAGAGTGCAAGCCATGGGGTAAAATGTCCCTGCTGCCACCAGGGATGTTTCACAATACAACCCTTATAGCTTCCATTTATTCATTTTCCGTCCTTTATTCAAAAATCAAAAGTCAAACCCTGAGACTGTAGTGAAAAGCAGACATGCCTGTCATCAACATAACACCTGGGATGGAAAATTCTGAATGTGTACCAGTAACCATATAAAAACCCCTCTGCTGTGCTCCCATTCCAGACACTGTTCTCATTGGGCTGCTGTCCAAAGCTTCTTTTGCTGCCATGCACTCTTCCTAGACACCGACTGTCTGAGAAAAAGTCCAAACAGAGAGAAGTCGAAGGAGGCAGTTAAGCAACTGGATGTTTCTAATTCCTTTCTTGCTTAAACAGTGTGTACTGAGGTGAGAAAGGATTTTATTTTTCTTAGCCCAAAGAGATTATCAGAAAGCTTGAGAACAGGAAAGAGTACCGTAAGCTAGAGACAATTCAAATAATTTTTTGGTGATGAAAGTTCTAAATAACTTTAGTACAAACTACATATATGGGGGTGCTTGGCATGGGCCAATATGTGATGGCTGGAATGGCTGTTGCTCTTTGTTTTTATTAAGCCCCTGTCATGAAAAAAGATCGTTCATTATTCCATGTTTTCAACAAACTTGGAACAAAAGGCAGTTTCTTTCTGAGGAGCTTTTATCTAACCACACAGCTTGATGAGGAATGGGAAGGGCTATAAGAAGAAAGGATATGTAAGGATATGCAAGTATATGCTGGCACTGAAATTTGAATAGTCAGGTAATAGAGCATTGATGAAAAAAGACAAATGGTGAAAATGAAGAAGGGAACAACAGTCAAAGAAGATGAAAAAGGAAGGAGAACACATCTGCTATGGCTGGCGGGGAAGCACTGTAGAAGGTGTGTTGGGGCATACTAGGGCTTACAATAGAGGAAAAAATGCTCAGAGTCAAAACTGATATAACCTCTTGGCATTGAAACAATCATATTGCAGACCTACATAGTCCTTGTTGCTTTGGTCACTGTTTGCTGTCATGGTCAGGGATATCTGTTTGCTTTCCTTTGGAGATGATGAATTACTGCTGTGTTTTCTCACACTAAGTGGTCAATATAATCCTTAATTTCATATGCAATTCTCATAATCACATCTCAGACAGGAGAACACAGAATTATGTCTATTACTTTAGTTACAGTAAAAGACTATTCCACTGGTGTTAATGACAGATTTGTGCCTTAACTGTTCCCAGTTTGAATAATAAAAAATAGTTCTGTCATTGTTTGATTGTTATTTCAGCATACTATTGGCACTTAAGCTCTTTGTCAGTGCCAAAAAAGCAAAGTTGTGCATTTTCCCATTTCATGATTTCTACTCCAAAAAGTCTTGAGTTTCTACAAACTCTTTATCTTTGTTGAAAATGAAAAAGAGTGTGCTTTTAGAGGACAGGAGAAATATATAATTTACAAGCTACAAAATTACTACTTTAATATTTTGAAGAAAATGAATATATTTATGCTCATAAAATTTCAGTATCAGCTAGCCAATAAAGGCATGTACTTGCCCATATGAACTGAACTCCATCAAAAAACAGCCGGGGGTCAAAAATATGACAACCACTTTTCTATTTCACAATAGTTCTAAGAATTATCTAGAGACAGCAATTTTTGGTCAGTTTTCTTGTAGTTATTCTTGAGGCAGTCAAAAGAATGAAAAGTTAATAAAAGTAGACAAGTCTAGAGATTGTCTGTGGACGTCTCAGCCTCTGCATATCACAGTAGCCCTTCTGCAGAAACCCTTCCCAACCAGTCAGACAGTATTCTGAATACAACCTTGTACCAAGATAATACTCCTGAGGATCAGACTAGACAGGGATGAAGAACAAACATCCATTTTACATTCATATACATAGAAGAAGCATTAAAGATTCAGCTCCTTATAGCAATATTCATAACTACAGGTAAATATTTGCTCTAAATTAATTTTCAATAAATTATGTTTAGGTAAAATTCCCCTAGGTGTCTAGATTTTGCTAAAGATATGTGGTTAAATTCTTTTGCTTGAAATACATCTATTGCTGCTAACAAACCCAGACTTCTCTGCCTCCGCATTCCTGCCCTGACCTTAACCACTCACATACACAGGTTACATTACTGTGGATGGAAGCTGCTGCCTCACCTCTTTCTTGAACCTTTATTACAACTTACCCCCACTTTCTTTCATTAATGAAGNCTCAGGGCATAGTGACTCAGAATTTGTCTTTAGCTTAAGCATTTTCTCTTAGAGAATTCTCAACATCGGTATTCTAAGCTAACTTTTAACTCTTAGAGACTCTACTCGGCTTCATTAAGGATCTTAATTTTGGATCCACTCGTTCTTTCCTCGTACCTCTATACTTCACTGCTCCTTTTTCCAAAACATAATGCAACACTTTCCCGTCCTTTCAATTAATTTGCATGATAACCTGAGCAATCCTGGTGCCGACTGCTGAATCTTCTTTTTTTCCAGCCCCTCCTGTGTTGCTTCCACCCAGCTTTTTCACAGATCCACTACTCAGCATAACTTTCTTGGTGAACCATATCACTTTTCTGTTTAAACTTTTTCCAAGATCCACTACTGCTTTTAAAATTCTGGTCTTTTTCTCTACCCTGACCTAAATCTCAGAACTGAATCTGTGTCCTATAAGGACATTCCTGTCACCCACTCATTATCTTTTATGTTGTCCTTGACCATAAAACTATTCTGAAGAAGTCACTATTATATTCAGGTCTGTGTCCTCATTTTATTCCAAATATTTGGAAAGACAGGTTTTTTTCCTATGAAGGCCACACTATTAACTTGTCTTCCCTAACTAATGAAAAGAATACATAGGTTATCCAACAAGCACAGCTGAGTTGCCTTTGGTAGGAAGTAACTATGCTAAATTATACCAGAAGAGAAACTGGCCAAAATACAAATTAACTTCTCCATTTAGAATTTCTTACTGTGCTTTGATTTATCTGTGTCTTATCTTCTGGAGTTTCAGTTGCGAAGGGCAAGAATTGTCTTTATCCTTGTACTGAATACCACTGCTGTGGTCTCAGTTCTTTCAAGCTGATAGCTAATGAGATACTCATGAAATTCTTAGCGGGTGTTTTGTGTTAATATCTCATCTGATTTCAGTGGGAGGTTTACCTGACTGAGATCTTCCACAAAGCAGAATAATTTCTTGTTCCCCCTACCAGGTAACAAATGCCAGCTTAATACATCAATCCATCATCATATAGTTATGTATTATCCGTAGCCAAAGGCCCCAATAATAAATTCTAATCTCCTTTGGATGATAAAGTAGAAAATTAATGTGAACCTCTTGTTAATAAAACTGAATTCCCTAAAAAGCAAGGCCTCTTTATACCTTAATAACACAGTGGACCTTCCATGTGTCAGTCTAGAAAACTCAGTACCACTTAGTATCACATAATTTATTTTGTTCTAACAAACCTGTTAGTAAAGTGAGCCCTAAAGTTGTTGGAGAGAGGATGGTGGAGAGGGAAAACATTGTGTCTAGTTCTGCGTGGAAAACGAAAATACATTATTATGGCCAGGGGCAGAGTCGAAGTTGTTTTTTGAAGCACTGGAGCATGCATTTTGAAGAGTAACCCTTACTTTTGCTCACAGATGAGAGTTTAATTCAGGTGCTTGGGCACAAATAGAGGCACAGCAGCAAGACCATACTCTTTGTTCCCAGTTCTGCTGTAACCACTGCCAGGTATGTAAAAGATGAAGATTTAACACATTGTGTTGGTTCTGGCCAAGACACGATTTATTTTTGCAGTAGTCAGGACGGGGCATGGCTAAAACACCGGGATTATTCTATACCACCTCATATCATTTTCCAGGAACAGGGGAAGGGTTCCCTTCCAGGCTGAGTAGTGTGGCAGCACAGTGGGGTATTGTCTCAGTTTCCATGTGGAGTAGTGGTGAGCACTTGTGTGGGAATCATTTGCCTCTTTACACTCTGCCATTAATATTGTTGCTGTTATTGTTAATTTTCTTATTTTGTTTCCAGTGAATTGTTCTTATCTCAACCCATAATCTTTACCTTTTGTGCCTTCAATTCTCCTCTCCATCTCACTGCAGGGGAGGGGGAAGGGAGATGAGGGAGGGAGTGGTGATCAGTGAGTGTTTTGGAGTGTTTTGGTAGGAACAATTAATTGGGGAATACCATTCCTAAACTACTACACACATCCTATTAGGAAATGTGGAAATTAGGTACCTGAAGGAGAGGTGCTTCACCTCCCTTTACAGTGAATGGCTGTGTGATGTGCCAAAGGTTTTTTAAAATTATCTGGTGTAACTTCAGGGATGTAGTGTTACTGGGTAACACTCCACAGGACATACTATGAACAATGACACTAGACAGGATGTTCACAATAGGCCCCATTCTTCCTTTTCTTAATTTTTTTCATTTTGTAGGAGCACCTGGTCTGTTCTATTGTCACGACTCAGTAGTATCTTGTGACAGGGACCTGCAAAAATGCATCTGAAATCTTCTATCATAACTTGTCATGATGCAATGGAATACAAGTTATGGGTTGCCTTGATAGTAGAAAATACTACTCATGTTTGACAGAAAAGAGTTTGCCTGAGGACTAGATAAAAGATAAACAGGGCTAGCTAAAATACAAAGAGCTATTTGCCAAATGTGAATGGAGTGAATTCTCTTGTGATCCATGCTGCAGAGTATGGTACACGTCTGATTCTTTAATATGCAGGAAGAGGTGTGTCTGCTGAAAGGCAAAGAAAGCACATGCCACCATCATTTTCTTTTCCAGATCCCTTATCCCTTGTGGTAATTTAAATTTTCCCTTTCATCCTGAGTAAGTGTTGAGCTTTGCTAACACCAAACTTACATTTCATTACATTTTGTGATAATTGTTCTGTTGGTAATTTGTAGGTTGATTGGGTTTTTGTTACCTGTAATTACAAACAGGTACACTTAAATGTTGCTTTAGTGCCAATCTGCTGCTCTAGTCAAGAATAATTTAGATATTTTTCTTGTAACTGAAAGAAACTACTGATAGACAGGCAATCTGGCTGATGGATGGATCTAATACATGTTGTCTCATGTCAGATGAAACAATGAACAACGATGAAAGGACCATGCACTGCTTGCAATGGCAGGGCTTGTTATGTCTGTTAATTACCATTTGTTGTTAATCAGGTACATATAACCAGCACATATAGTCTCCATTGACCTGTAAGAGGGCTGATCGTTATTTGGCACAGAGCGCTGCTCCCTTTAATCTCTGGGTTCTTGACAGAAGATGCAGTCTTGTTTCTGATCCTCTCCTGATTCAATCTGAATGGTGATGGAGTGGAAGCTGTAGTGCTCAAAGAGGGCTTGGGTAATATCTCTCAAAATCTTCTGGCTGTCCATTGTGTCTGCTGTAGATAGCAAGCAGAAAATAATCAAAACACATACATTTTTATAATACTTTAAAGAAGAGTCTTTGCTGAAAGAACCTCATAACAAAAAGTTTGTTTGGGAAGTGCTTCTTGTCCTTTTTATCCTTTTTTCTGGAACTTCCATGTCAGCAAAAGTTTATTCATTCAAATGTGGTTGGAATATGCAATTTTTGGCAAGAGCTAAACTAAGAGTAATCACCATAGAAATTCAGTTTGGCAGAAGACTGGAGGAAAGCAGAAATGCTTAATAAAGATTGGTTCATCCTGTCACAGAGTAGCAGCAGTGCCAAGAGATTTGGGTGGCTGACAGACCCTCTGTCTTTGGTAAGAGGGGATTCCATGGAGGACTTCATCTCCTTGGCCAAACCCAGGTGGAATTTTTTTTTCTTAAATAGACCTTAATATATACAAAGCAAAGAGATGACAAAAATTATCTGGGTAGTGGAGAATTTGTCATCTGGAATCAGAATTACAGTTTAAAAAAATATTTTAAAATATTAACTATTGCTGTGGAGCTACCTCTACATTCCAAACAGTGTTTAAAGATTGTTTTACAGCCAGAGATACATCAGCAACGCAGATTTGCCTCCAAGTTTTTCTTATAGGGATCAACAGTTTTCAAGTTTGACAAATCCACTCCAAAATCAATTTGATATTGTGAGAAAAATCCAGTCTGAGCTTAAGTCTTCTAATCCATTTCAAATATCTTGTAGTTTACTTCCTCGCTCCACAACCTCTGCAATTCTCAGGTTTTGGGCTAAGTAGAGGCCCCTGTTGTTTTGCCAAGATTTCTGAGAGCAGGATTTGAGGGCTTTTCTTGTTATTGCTGATGTTTACATTTTTTCCAACAAAATTATGACAATTTTTTTAACAAGTAACCAATATACAGTCAGTTTTATCTGAATCAGGAAAGACTGACCTTTACTAGACAGCAGCTGAATACTTACTTCCTGCCTACAGAAATTTACTGACCTGTGGCAACGTGAGCAGACAGCGCAGTTTGATTCATTGTCAGAGACCAAAGATGAAGGTTGTGAACAGATACTACTTTCTCAACTGCTAAAATCCTTGCTTTCACTTCATCATAAGCAAATCCTTTTGATGTTCCTGAAAAGGAGAAATTGATGGGAAAAGAATAATTTCAGGGGATAGGAATGTTGATAAATAGAGGAAAATGCATCATGAACCTTTACTCACCTAGATGTGTAATTTTTATAAAAATATTCAATGCTTTGGAAAGCCCATTTGTTTCAGAATTCACTGTGCTATTTAATCCTATCCATTGTTTGATACTTGTCCGTGTTTTAGGAGATACCCTGAGGGTTCAGTTTACATAGGGTGAGCTATTTAGCCAGAACATGTCATAGTTTTGCAACAACATCTTTTGCGAGTGCAGATTTTATGGCATCACTTGAGCACCTCTGGGGCATTTTGTCCTCAATATTTACACAATAGAGAAGCATCTGTCTAGCAGAGAAGGGAAGACACATGTAAAGTTTAAAATGGTTTAACTCAGGAATCTTAAATTATATTAGATCCCATTCCTAGTTACTGAGTGGGAGTAATCAGTAATGGTTTTCCTAGACAAGCCTTCTTACCATACATCATCGTGGTGACCTTCATTCAGAGTAAGGACAATTGTGACAGGATGAGTTGCAACATGAAATTCAGAGTTTAATTTAAATCCAGATTTGACTAAGAAGTTTAACTACACATCATCCTTGGAGTGAGACCTGGGAATTTACAAATGCACATGAACAGCTATGAACCAGGATGCTCATCATGATCCATTTGGATCAGTAAAGGGAAAACCATTTTTAATTCCTCCAGTTATGGAATATAATGATGTGCACCGTATCAGTTAATTTTGTCTTTCATACCATAACTGATATTTATTTGTAGTTGTTACCAACTTCAGTGTTGTATGCTTTGTCCTACCCATTTATTACAAGAATGGTATGCTATATGGAGTACTGACTTATGATGCTGACATGCTCATGCTCTTTTAGAGAAAACCATGGGCAATCAGTGCCTGCGTGACACAGTCAGTCACAGGGGCTCTGGGGCTGACAGCCTGGGACAGAATGGATTCATGGGATAAGAGCCGCCTCCAACACGAGCTCCAACATTCAAAATTCTGGGCAGAATGCTATTTAGGAGACAGGAGACTGGCTCCAGAGACCTCCCCAGGAGGACAGTGTAAAGGGACTTGCTGATTTTGGCATGCCAGCACTGCTTACAGAAGCAGGGAGTCACTGCTTACAGAAGCAGGGAGTCACTGCTCTGAGAAAGAGACTCTTGAGCATCAGAGATTGCTAGGCCTTCTAGTAGTTTGATTTTTTTCCAGTAGTGAAGAAATCTTCTGATGTTTTGGCAGCCAAAATGCAGCAATTTGCTGCACTCTTGTCTACGTGTACTTCTGCATGGGTGTATCTCTATCTCGCAATCACTGAAAGCAAACCAACCCTAGAAGGGAGCTTTACTGTAAAACAATACTGGGAATTTTATTCCTTGAAACAGAAGCGCAAAGTGAAAGAGAGAAGGAAATAGCCATGCAGACAGTCACACTGAGTATCCATTCAAAGCCTGCACCATTAGAGCTACTTTTCCCTTTAATCCTTATGTCTTCATTGCTGAGAAAGAGGCTGTGTTATATTATTCAGTGTGAGGAAGCAAAAACATGCCCCTGTGAATGCTCAAGTCATTTGGCCTTGCAAATCGTTCAGGCCCATAGCTGACAGGATTAAATGTTGCTAAGCCTAGTTCTTCTTGCTGCTGATGTGCTGAGAATTGTCTATTGCCATGCACTTGAACGTGACTGGAAAGGTCCAATGACTTGCTTTTCTGGACTGGTGTAACTAAAAACCTTTTAAACTTCTGCCTCTCGCACTCAGCCTGTTTAACAGATACATTTCTTTATTTGCAAAGACTTGTATTTCACACAGGTAAAGGAAATACACAATGAACAAGGTGAATAGGCATCTCATATACCAAAAAGATGATAAAAAGCAATGCTACAGATGTGTCAGAAAAAAGCAACTCAGAGCTCATTAGCAAAATACCAATGCACTGGTTTTTGCAAAACCTGTCATATGTGTAAACCTAGCATAATGGTGGAAAGCAGTTTTAATTAAAGTTGTAAGTAGACTTAAAGTATAATCAGAATCATGAGAATATTGGAAACTGATGCAGAAGTGTATTATTATAATTTTTCAGCATATATAACCATTATGGAGAAAGAGATATAAAAAAGAAAGCAAGCCCAAAATATAAATGTATTGATTCTGGAATCAGGTCCTACCTTCCATTAGCACAATCAAAATATCCCTTAAAATGGTGATGGTAGTTGCCAAAACAAAGATGGAAAACACAAATGTGCAGATTGGATCAGCTATTTTGTATTCTGGCTAGAAAAATATGAACACATCACTTTGTTAATTTCATTATTGTTGGTTATTGCAATTTTCAATTACTTAATACCAAAGAAAAATATATTCCATTCATCTAGTAAAGAACAAGTGCTGGCCTCCTTTGCCAGTTAGGAAACCTCAGCACAGGGGATGAAGGTACTACAGATGAAGACAAGGAGAGAGACCGAAGTATCCAGTTGGAACACCAAGAAGCAAATGTTACACTCTTAACAGTCATTCAGTTCCCAAGAATAATTCTATTTGACTAAATTGCAATGTGCATCATTAAGACAGAGGAAATATTTACATAATACCTAGAGTCACAATGCTGTGAAAGTAACACTTAATTGCAAGGAAGGCAAGTGAACTAATAAAACTAACCTTAAAGAAGATGATAAGTGCGCTAATTAGCACACTAATGCTCTGGAATAGGTCTCCGACGGCATGCACATAGGCTGCCCGCAGGCTGGCATTGCTCAGAGCTGGCGTTTCCGGAGGCGCTGACACTTGGGGCTCCCTGTACTGTGCCCCGTGGCTGTGCCCGCGGCCCGTCTGGTGCAGAATCAGGCTTAGTCTGCAAGAGATGTAAAGCCGCAAATACCAGCGGATATATCACATCTCTGAAAGTAGTGATGTCACACATACCATCACCCCTCTCACTTCCGAATGCTGAAGAGTAAAATCTGACACATTAAGTAGAAATGCAGAGTGGCTAAGCAGATAATTCCAAAGTGTTTCAGTGGTTTGAATGCAAACAAGGAAGTCTGTGAACAGGGTAATTATAAGGCCTCATTTTCTTCTTGAATATTCTGACATCTAATAAGAAGTGAGATGCAGATTAATCTTTTCCTGGAATTTGTGCATTCATAATTTGCCTTCCCAGTGTGGCAGCTAACAACTGCAACTTTAAATGAGAAGCAAGATCTCTCTTCTTGACTCCTTCCCATATCCTCATGAAACTCATAAACACAATATTTTTGAGGCCAATATCTCTCTATAGTTTTTTATTGAATTACAGACGCAGGTTCAAGGTTCAAATATTCTATGGAAAGGAAAACAAAATAACTTACAGGATGTTGGCTAGCACGGCACAAGCAGAGGTGATGAGCATCACTGTAGCATCAATATCGTAATTGGGGTGTAGCAGCCTCATGCTAGCCAAATATGTCAACACACCCGTCACCATCCAAACAATTATCATAGACATCAAAGCTCCCAGAATTTCTAGGAATTAAAATAATCTGATTTTAACAGTCAGAACTGAAATGCAAGAAATTTTAAGAGGTTGATGGTAATGGTTCCAGGCTTGTGAGCTTTATAGCCAGGAGACCTGCTTGTATGCTGACAGATGATGCACACAAAGAATGGGAAGTAAGGATAAAAGAGCAAATCTTGTGTAGTTGCCTGGCTCTGACAGTGTGGTATAAAAACCCCAAAGACAAGCCCTCCTTCCCCAACAAGATTATCTTGGTCACAGGAGCAGATGCCAGAGGGAAGGAGAGAGGCACAGGTCACACAAACCCACTGGCAGACATAATCGCCCTCCATTAGCCTTCCCTGTTTCTGCACACTTCTCATTACTTCACAATTCAGAAAGGCATTTACAGCCCCCAATGAGGTCCTGGCAGGAAAACTTATCCTGGAACTCATCCTGCCAATGCCACAAAATAGTTTTTGTGCCACCAGCTGTGATGAGAACAAAAGAAGTTATTTTTTCCCTGGGGCAGCAAAATTTAATTTTGTCTCTATTGGCTCTGAATTGGGCTCAAATAAATCCAGTCCCCAAGGCCACCTTTTATTGCACTGCCACAGGAGAGGTCTAGGGAAGTGCATATGAACGTGCAGCATGCTTTTAATAGGATGTGGGACTAGTAATTGCCATGTGACTTGAATGGGTAAATGAGAACAACTGAGACAATACCAAGGAAAAGGAAAGATCACAGTAAAGTGAAAGGCAGTAGATAGCCAGAAAGCATTTTAACAGACCTCCACTGACAATTCATGAAAACACCTTATGACTTTGAATATATTTTTTATGAGAGTCACCCCTTTTGCAGCAGTCCAGGCTCCAAATGCTGATCAAATATCCATTTTTTTCCAAAACTGGCAAATAACAAGGGAAAGTGCACTGAGAGTGTAATCTAGTTTTGCTTAAAAGTATATAGAAGCTCACATAAAGGATACAGGGGTTTTTTTCTGCAAGTTAGAGGTTGAAACTCTGCGAACTTGGCCCAACTGAAGGTGTTGATGGGTGTACTATCGTGGGCATGAAAGCAGCCAAGAGCATTTGTGAACACCTATATTCATATCTGTGTGGATGCGTGCATATCCTCCACAACAGAATATGTTAGAGTTCATCTTTACCTACATAGGTTAATATATATATAAATGTTCAATGTAGTGTTTTAACAAAAGTTCAGCTAAGTTTACAGACCAGTTCAGCAGCACTACATACTCCACTCAAGATGTTCTCAGTTACATTTCTTCAGAACTACTAGCATTAACAGAGCACACCAAACAACAGTGTAGGATCGTGGGGGAATCTCTGAATCATAGCCGAGGGAAATTGAGGTGCCAAGAGAGTTTTTGTACCTGAAAGTAGGTTTGGCTCACACTCAGTCCTACTCAATATTGCATATCTATTTATGTTGCTGAAAGTAGCTGCACTCATTCTGACTTGGAGGGCAGGAGGCATTCAAATGGCTTCTGCTAAACCTGGACCCTGTCACACAGTCTTTTCATGACAGTATCAGTCTGAGAGAAGCAGTGAAGAAACAGCTTCCAGTGTGATGGAGGGCTGCACCTGCAAGACCTTGGTAGTCAGCGAAGAATGACTTTGCCACCTGACTGCCCTCGACTACTCTATTAAGGTACCAACCTGCATATTAAACTGGAAATATAACTGGAAAAATAAGCAAGAAACTGGATAAATATAATGGAATGCAATTAAATAGCCTCTAGCATTTGATGTGGGGCTCTCTTTGCAGATAAAAAGGCAATAAAGAATTGATTTTGAATTTCGGCCTTGCAATAACAAAAAGAATAATCTAGTTCAGATCGAGGATGAAGTTACATGAGGTGGCTGAACCTGCCTGCATCAGCAAGAGAGAAGTCTCTCACTTTTTTTTCCCCCAGGCTAAGAGAGCATAAACACAAAAAGTAATGATGGTTCAGCTTATGAGTTGGTACTGGTAAGTAGTAGCTTTCCAAGGCTGAAAATTCAGCTGTGTGTTGCCTGCATAATGCCAGCCATGCTTGAGTCATACTGAACGTCCCTCTCAGCCAGGAGCCTGTTTCCAGTAGAGCTGATAGAATATACTTAGGGAGCTACACAAAAGCAGGATGAGCATGGCATATGTCTTCCCTGGTACTTTCTGCAGTTACAAACAACCTTGCGCTATAGATATCCTGAGTCAGAAGCTGCTTCTGGACTTTTATATTGAATGTCCTTGAAGAATGTATCATTTGAGTCTTTGGTTTAGGTGCACAGGTGTCCAGAGTAACTTGAGATACATTGACATCACCATGCATAGCTTGGCACAAGATGTGTAATTGACCCATAGAGTTCTGGAGTAGCAGCTGGATTTCAAACAGCACAAATCATTCACGTATGAGAAACTAAACTGAGCCCTAGGACATCCAGCAGGAGATTCACTTCCAAAGTGAGACAACTAAATTACAATGTCTACCTGTAGGTGTGAGCTAAGTGTCTAAGCTCTCTTTGCAGACAAAGAATGTCAAATTAATGGTGATTGACACAGCTCTCTTCTCCATTAGCTGATGGAAACATGTACTAGTTTTTTTAACCATGAGTGTCTAATCACATTTGAGATGCCCTGGTCTTGTGTATGGCATCGGTGTAGTCACCCATGGATCTTGTGTGACAGCTGCCATTCCTCAGACTCCCTAGGGATGTAGCACTAGACTTCTATGTTTAGGCAGCTGAATGGAGTCTAGATTTCTGTTGAATGTATCAGAGACTTGGACTCTGTGCTTATATGTGCTCATATACATGTAGACATGGATATTTAGGTGTCTTAAATCTTGAATAGACTCATAGTCTGAGAAAATTTTTCAGGTTAATGTTTCACTGTTGTCTTTTGTAAAAATACTTGTGGTTGATTGTCAGCCTTTTGGTATTAGATGTCATCAGCTTCAATACTGATTTTGCTTAAGCACTGAGTACTTAAAAAACCTGCCCATATTTGCATCTGATAAAAACCAGCAGTGATAAAGAGATTTGCCGGGAGAAGATCTAGAAAAGGGTAAATGTTAAAGGAGCTTGCTTTTCTACAAATGCAACATTGTTAACTTTTTAAAATAATTTAATAATTTGCTTTATAAATGGAGTAAACCCTCTTTTTTTCAGTAGTATTGCTGCTTTTATAGAAATTTGTGTTTCATTACAGATTGAGAGCTCAGTTCTGTCACATTCAAGTCACTGAGGGAAGTTGCTGTTACCTCAGCCAAAACTAACACCAGCCCAAAACTATAGTAGATAATGAAAGACACACTTCTAGATAAGAGCTGATGACACCCTTTACTTCTTTGAAGTTCACTGTCTTACTCTGTTTGTCATGTGTCCTGGGGGCTTTGAGAGCATTATTGCACCATCTCTAAATGCCTGAAGTCCTGTGCTGGATATGAGCACATTTATTAGTCCCTGGATATGATAACTTCCCTTTCCCATTCCACGTGTTCATCCTGTGAGTTGTTTGCTACCTGCTCGGTGCCACCCAAAAGTTAGCTGTTTGGTAGGAGGTTTGGAGGCAAGCCACAACGAGAAGAGGCTGATCAGGAAACTTGCTAGATCCACCAGGATGTGTGCTGCATCTGTGATCACTGCCAGGCTCCCAGCGATCTGCCCACCTGTGAGAGACACGTGTCTGTATCATGGCTCTGGTCAGAAGTTTGAGTCAGTCAGATCAAACTCGAGACCTGCTTTGCTGTGAATAAAAGGGAACACTCAGTTTTCAGTCATCATACACAAGACTCAAACCTCGTCAAAGATCGTTTCATTTTGCACTACATGCAGTACAAGGCATGAATTAGAAGTATACATCAACCAAATTTCTTTGTGTGAAAAAGACTTAAGAACAGTAAGTCTGTGATACATTAGTTCTGTGGTTATATTACTACTGGACTGTTTTACTGTGGCTATTTTAATACCAGATTTCTTCATGAAAAGCCCTACCAGGAATCACATTTCCAGTATTCTCCCACTATCTTTTCATAGAACACTGATATTTTTATGTATGTACAAAAACTCAGAGCTGTAGCTTATGGGATTAATTTCCTGTTTACTATAGCAAAATAAGCATGTTCTTCCTGAGGTTTGGATGGCTGGATGCCTGACTGCTTTTTTTTGTCACAGGCAACACTAAAACAGGGATACGTGGAAAGGCCCTGGTAGAAGAGCTGTGATAAACAACCAACCATTTTATTGAGAGCATGGAGAAAAATGTTCTGTTCTCAGGACTAATTTATCATTTTGCAACTGTAATGCATGATTTAATTTTCCTGCTAGTGCTCAAAAAACGTGGTTGAATATCATTTTACTTCAAGGGGGGTAGGATTTTATGTGAATTCTGAAATAAAAAAAGCCAAATACCAAACTCAAACCATTTTAGGTTGTTGTAATCCACATTTATTTCACCCAATAAGCCAGGTATCATTTAGCCAAATTCTTCTATGTCTCAGGGCTAAAGGCAAATACAAATAAACTAAAAGTTTATTCTAAACAACCTCCACTGCTGATGACTACAGGAGAAGACAAGAATTACAGGCAGGATACTGTCCTGCCAACTCATTACAGCAGTGGCATGTTTTCATCAGAGAGTAAGTATAGAAGAATGGAAATGTGAAATAATACAGCCAAAACACCTAGTTTCCGCATTTGACAATACATTTCCATTCTTCACTCATTTAATTAATTTCAGCTCACCCATTTCTCCTGACCACAATCCATATGAGTATTAATGAATCCTGAAAAGCATCATAAAATGCCTCATTTAAATCTTTGGCAGGATACCACTGCCAAAGGGACATATAGACATATCTCTTGTTTCCTTATAGATGCAATGTCTTCGTGACAGCAGGATGGACTATCTATTTAATTTCCTCCTGTATGCAGATTTTAGATTAGAATACCAAACACCATATGTTTTGTTGCCACAGAAGTACTTTGCACATATAAGGCATATATTATTTTTCTCTGTTGCCGCCCTATATGTCCCATTTACAACTGCCTGAAAGCTGCTTCCCAGAAGGGAGCAAGCATGGCTGCAGGATTTGGGGACATCTCATTCCTGGCAGTAAAATGAAAAATTCAGCAGAATAGGTATTTCCCAGGACACAGGCAGGTATAAGTGCACACATACTTTTTGGTCATGACACAGCTCTTAGGCTTCCACTATTTGCAGGGAAGCTCTATCCCAAGTGGGAGGCAGTTTTGCGTAGCAGAGGGAAGAAGTCTTGACTGAAAGTGCAAAGATGTTAACAACCAAGGCAGCAGCTACCTTTCAGCAAAAATGTAGAACACAAGCTGCAGGCAAAACACTATTGCATTTTAGATACCGTATTTCTGTGTCCTGTAGGACAGCCTTGCAAAAGCTTGCTTCTAACTTTCTGTCTTTGAAAAATGTTTGCAAATTATAACTTTATGTATTGTTGGCATAACTAATGCCTTGGGTGAATTTTTGAGAACTCAGTCTGCTTATCTTAGCAACTTGTTTAAGTCTTTATATTTTGCTTTGACATGAGGATGCAAGCAGGGTTTGTCTCTCTTTCTAGTGCCCAAATGGAAATTAATTACTTTGAAATCACATTTGGTCCTTAACCACCAAAAATGCCTGGAAAGTACTTTCATATCAGGGCTCTACATAGGGTATTATTGGTTTGATCATATCTCCAAATCTATGGAGACTGTGATGTGTCTGCCTTGGAAGAATGGAAGATAATTGTCTTTCAAAGACAGTTGGCATATTGGGCTCAGCCAACAGTGCACTTTTGGGAGAGCAGTACAGGCCAGCACAGATGGTTTGAGCAAAAATATCATGGAAAGACGTAGGCATTCAGAGAAGCACAACTTTTCAGCCTCTCTGAGAGTGATGCAGCTTTGGTTCTTCTGTTCAGCATAATAATACCCAGGGAGCTGTTTGCCCTAGAGTAGAAGGAAGGGGAACATATGTTTTACTTTCAAGAGTAAAGCCTGTGCAATAGTTATAGAATTTTAGTGCTTTGTATCAATACTCCCAACAAGTGGCCTTTATGGGTTAGTATTCCCTACAACGGATGTTTATAGCTTTGTATACTACAAACAGTAGAAATTGTCAGCCACTCAATGGTCAATCATGAGGCAGAGGCAGTCTTGCCTAACGATTAAAAAAATTAAATGTATGGTTCATAATTACTAAAATCTCCATAGAGTGCTGTCTGTAACTGCAGTTAATAACTGGTTTGTCAAAGTTTAATGGTCTGAAGCAAAATGGCCTTCAAGCCTGTTACTTAAGCTGTCACTGCAAAAAAAGCTGTATGATTCATTAAGCAAAATGAAACATTTAGTTAACATATCATCTGTCCTTCCAATTATCCTCTAGCACTGCCACACTCACCAAATGTAAGCCTACTGATTATATGGTTTTGTTAATAATGCATTACTTCTGGCACTGGAAATTACTGCATGGGGAGTAGCAATATGCATGAGTTTTCATGGGGGAAATGCACATGACCGACAAACAACGGGGCTTCATGCAGATGGAGTGCGTGGGAGGGAGCAGTTGGAGAAGTCCCTGCTGGGTTTGGCAGCCAAGAGAGAAGGCAGAAATGCAACAACTCTTTCAGTGCCTTCACTTCTCACCTGTGGGGAAGACAAAGCCTTTCTCTTTCGTTTTCATGGGGCTCCAGAGATGCCTGAGATGGGAAAATATGGGTTTCAGAGGACTTCCTGGCTGATTTTTGTGACATTACCTGGAACATATATGGTAAAAGTCTGTGGGATTGCTTGTGCCTTCCCTTACCTCACCTCACTGTGAAGAAGGGCAGACTAAAGAGCCAGGAGCTATTAGGCAGATATAAATGTCACAGAATCCATGGAGGGAGCAGATCAGTGGGACAAAATGAAAGCTAATGCTCTATGAGCAAGCCAAGTACTTATATTGGATATCATAGGATGGGTCCAGAAGTGAAAGCTAATTAGGTATGGGAATAATCTTCCATTGATCCAGAGACATACCAGCAGGCCAATTTAAAAGATAAACGTGCCCAATATAGATACATTGACTTAACTGTAGAAAAACAGATGGTGATTCTGGCACTGGATTTCCCTGGATTTTTTGGAGACTTTTCCATTTATTATCAGATTCTGCTGCTAGCAACCTTCATCAGTGCTGCGGTCTCATTGGCCTGGATAAATATGTAAAATCTTTTAATCTTTTTAAAAAAAATATAATTGAATTTATTATAAACCTTTTGTGATATGATGCTAAGACATGTTAGTCACTTTTAGTCAAGCTTAAAGACCTGGAAGAACAGTTCAGACTATTAACTGATTTTTGTATTCCTGTCTGCATGCAATTCTTGAATGAATATATGAAAATTTTTGATAATTTCACTTAACACCTGCACCCTCCCACCACGATTCTTTTAATGAATGGTGCCAAAGGAGAGTTGCTTAATTGCAGGTGGGTTCACCTCTGTGCACCACGGGTCCCTGCAGGCAGAGTGTACAGAAGGCATGAATGTGGCTGTACTGGGCACCAGGCTGAGCCCTCTTTGAACACACATACTCCCCTGTTATCTCAGCAATCATGAAGAAGATGCAAATTACTGAGGCTACACAGAGCTTCCTCCTGGCTTGATGCTGCTCCCTCTTTCTGTTCTCACAGGCCTGTGAGTAGTCATGACAGTGATATGCTGGATTAGCTTCAGTAACTTCTGCTTCCTGCTGCTGCCTCTCTTCATTTAAATTCTTCTGAAGCCAGCTCATCCTTCGGGATGGAAAGAAACAGAAGGTTAAAAAAGAAAACCCTGGTTATGTGGGCACCTAGCCCTGCAGACCCAGAAACTATGTAATTAATGCTTTCAAAGGATAAAAGCAGCATCGGGAACAGCAGAGCAGGTCATAGAAGGGGCTTGCTCACACAAGCAGGGCTTTGTGGGAGGGAGCTGCACATGAAATGTGCACATGAAACACTGCTCTGGTTGTGTTTCCCAGCTCTTTGGGCTCTCTTTATAAAACACGGGGTGGCTTTCTTAGGCTGTGTATCTCATGTACACCATATGATTTTCAAAAAGTCATATCTCATGCAAATAGTTACCAAATTGACCATAGCATGGAGACAATTCTACTGAAAAAAATCGTGACTTTACTCCCAACAGTTTTGTCAGGAAGACTAGTTAAAAACCCCCACCAAACTTCTTTTTCTCAAATACAATTGGCTAAAGATATTTCTCTCCTTTCTTTGCATGCAGAACATTTTATCTAAAATTTCCAGATATGTACCAAAACTATCCATATACCAGCAGAGACTGAGCATAAAAAATAGCATCCCAAAAATTTCAAATTTGAAAAAATCAAGTAAATCAATTTTTTATAGTATGCTGACCCCTTTGTGCCAGTGATTTCATGGAAAGGTGAGAGGTTCAGCAGAATTGGCTCTTTGAGCATTTCTCCATCACAAGGTGCAGCCAAATCTGCTGCCAAAAAAACCTCGGTGTTGTCCCTGTCAGGATTCCTGCACAGGAAATATGGGGTGGGGGTACAGAGGTCCAGGGCCAAGCACACTGCATTGCAGCTGTGGGTGACCACAGCTGGATGACCATGACATCTGGTCCTTCCACTAGAGCAACCCAGAGACTGCCCCAGGGGAGGCCCCAAGGTGGTTTGATGAGCAAAGATGTTCCCTTCTCCTTACCTCCCAACTGAGAAGATCCCAAAGGTTTACTCTGTCCTAGAAGGCTCAACTGAAAACCATTATGTCTCTCCAGGTAAGACATTTATTGCCAAAGCTACTCCTGATGTGATAACTGTGTCTTGAGACTGTGGCATCAGAAGGTGAATTCTGCTGAGATGCACATACATAACCTCCATATGACCACGTGTTGCAGCTGTTTGAGGTTTGTGTGTGCAGGGCTGACCCAGGAACACAGCAAACTCCACTGCTTTATTTCAAATCTGAAATTAGCCTGGGGTCAGGATGTGAGACTGGGCTTAGCTGCCCCATTCATAATAGCCTCCTTTCCCCATTCTAACTTCAGAGTTTCCTTTGGGAGCCAGAAGAATTGTTTCTTCAGCTGAGTGAAGGAAATCTGTGCTCCAGGAAGTAGCATGGAGACCCGTGACTTTCTGTAGTGTTTCTGCATCTTTTGTGGAAGTGTCAAGATGCCTAAAATCTCACTGGAAAGAAATCAGCTGGTGGCTGCCAACCTGCAGTAGTCAATGTCAAGAAAAAAACTGTACTGAAATCACAAGCTTTTTCCAGCTGCTTTTTTTGGGCAGCCTGAGCATGCTGCAGCTGCTCAGCACGTCTGAAATCCTGCCAGATGCCCCACACCAATAGGTGAGAGGCAAAGGCACATGCAGGGCTGTGGATGCTGCAGCCTTTTATGTTGATCAGCACCACAGAGGTACTGGCAAAAGGAGAAAAGCTGAACCACCTTGGCAGCCAAGCCCTGCAACTGTAGATAATCAGTGTGGATTTGGTTTTGTAAATATTATTGAGATGTTCCAAGGATGCAATGTTCCCCTGAGTCAGCCTGTTTTCCCAGTCTGACTTGCATGTGGTCTCTGTTTGCTCAGCAGAGGCAACTGATTTCCTCTGTATATGAGGAGCTGGTGTGAAAGAGCAAGTGGTCAGATTTAATGCCTGATGCTTGGAGACAGCGAGTTTTCTTAGTCCTTTTGTCAGCATTTTCTTTATTTTCCTCACAACAACGAATCAAATGGAGCTGGGCTGTCTGGGGAGCTGGCTGCCCATCTAGCAGCTGGGTTCCCCACTAGCCAGTCCTTCTCCAGTCTTTTAGTTTTACATTCATCAGGGTCCTCATGTGCACTGTGTCACTTTTGTACAGTATTTTCCTGATGAATTAGACACAGAAGGTACCACAAATTAATACCTTCCAGATGGCTGAATAAAATGCTGTAGTTCTCTCACTCTCCCCTGGAGATCAGGGCAGGCAAGATTTTCTTGATTGTGCTCTCTCTCTGGAGTTAACTTCCAATGTTTTTCTATAGTTTGCATGTAAAATTAATTTCCCCTTACCTCAATTTTCATCAGCTGGCATTGAATGTTAAAATCATCTTAATGACATGAGTCATGATCAGCTTAACAGCCTGTCAGGGCAGGGATGCCAAAATTACCACTGCATATTTCTGAGCCACCAAATCCTTTCTTTGCTGTTAACAAAATAGGTTGCCTTGTCCTTTTTTTTTTTTTTTTTAATCTTCATGTCTCTCTGTCAGCTAACAAACCTTAGGACATCATGGAAGGGCAGGAAAGCACTATCCACATATATTGTTGGACAGATGCAAAAGCAAACAGAGACAGTATAAACCCACAAATGCCACTTTTTTCTGTCTAAAGGGCACCTAAATAAAAATGCCCCGGTTGCCAGAGGTGGTGAACATTCACTGTTCCCTTTGAACTCACAGAACAGCATCTGGCCCAATGAATTGGGAAAACTCCTGCCAGCTCCTATGCATTATTTTTCTCTTCCAAAAGCAGCCTGCCACTAATTAAAAGAATCTAAGAGGCAATTTTATAAAAGGGTGAATCAAAAGCTTAAGGTGCAAAGATCACCTCTGTTAAACCAGAAGCCCCTTCAGAGTGTGTTAGAGCAAGATGTAGCCTTTGAGTATCAGATCTCTGCACCTGCACATTACAGAGTCACAGATTAAAAAATAATCTTTTCTTCATTTCAAATTCTCTTTTCTTTGTTAAAAGAGATAGTCTGGGGAATGTCACAGAAAGGCTCCTACTGAGTCATGCCCAGAGGGGGGAAAGTAGGAAATATTAATACATATTGCAGATTCTACACAAATCATTAGCAATGGCTTTTATTACAACTTCCTTTTGTTTGTTTTCACTTGATCTGCTGGGTGCCTTGATCCGCAGGCTGATGGGAATAATTGCCATCCTCCTAGACCATTATGAGTTCCCCAGTCAAAAGAGCAAAATGTGGAATCACTGCACTTCCCACAGGAGATCATCTCCTTCACAAGGGAAAATAGTAATTTTCTGTTGCCTGAAAGGATAATGAAACTGCCTTCAGAGAAAAATTTATCAAAGCCATAGTCATCTCCCTTATTCTGGCACAATTCTGACTTCAAACTTGAATATTACCAAGGCATTTAAGACCTGTTAATAGCCCGGCTGTCCAGTTTCTCATTTTCCTTATTGTGGGCACAAAATAAAGACAAATATTTATATGTTTGCATACATTTAGATGTCTCGTAAATGGGGATTCATGCCTTGGTTATTTTATTTAGACTCATTTTGAGGGCCTGGCCCTGTATGCAGAAATGTGTTGCCAAAAATTTCCTTCTGCAAAACAGTATAGCTGCCTGGAGACAGACCAAAGGTGCATGTAGCCAAGTACCCAAGCTCTGTTCATGAGCATGAAGGAATACATAAGGACAAAGCAGAGAGGGACTGCTCCCCAGTTGCAACAAATCTGGAGGCTGAGAGGTGGCTGAACCAGAGCTCATGTCTAACAGTGCTTTACAGATCTTTATTCCACAAACCCAGTGGACTTGAAAGTGTTGAGTTCCACAGTTTAATTATGATTTGTGTAAAAATAATGCATCCTTTGTTACTCTGAAGCTGCCTGCCTGCTATTTTAATTAGTTCTTGCACTGTTAGAAATAATGAATGACTATTCCCTGTTTACCTTCATCATATCATTCATGATTTTATGTATCATTGTTATACCTCTGAACCATCAATTTTCTGAGCTGATGCCCTAGCTATTTAATTTCTGTTTCATACCACTTACCATCTTGGTTCTAATTTTCTTTCTGAGATGAAGTGGCCATAATTGAAGTGGGCATAATGGAGATGGCGTATGGCCAGTACTGGGCAGACACAGTCCTTTCTGCAGGGTCCTAATGTCACCTCACAGGAGGGCAAAGGCAATGGGATTGGTTTTGCTGAGTCTGCTAAAATACTGTGTTCTACTGGACCAGCTGGCAAGCCAGTACAAAGGAAACATAACCACAGGGCCCTCAGCTGAAACACTTCAGAAGTCACAGGAAGCAACTACAGTCTTCCTGGGCATTGACTTCTGTAAAGCATAAGGAGCGGTGGAAAGCCTTTATTTGATGAGGACTCTTTGATCCCATAAGGGTTTTCATATTGCCTGCAGGAAGGCAGAAAAAAAAGAAAATATTCCCTATGTGCTTGCTGTACAAAATCACTCTTCACCTGAAGAAATTGTCTCCCAGGCTTCCTTCAGACGTTTGCCTACTGGTATGAGCCTGGCAGACAGGACTCAGTTATGAGCCTAAGACTGGTAGATAGGAATATCTACAGGTCACTTTAATGCCCCTAAGGAATACCTGCAGCTCACATTAATGCCCTATGTTAAAAACTTTTACATAAAGAAAGGCCCTAAGGTTTTTATGCATCTTTTTTTGCTTTCAGCATCACCCCTTACTTGGTTTTTTTTTCCTCTTGTCTCAGAGACAAAATAAAACCTAAAACCTTGAGACTAAAAGCCTTGAGTTTCACTTGTGTGTGATAGTATTCAAAATCCCACTGAACAACATATAAAGAACATAATCAGAAATTCATAAAACCAAGCTGGATCAAGCCGAAATCTAGTTCATAGTATAGCTGATACAATCAGATGCAAATTAACAGATTTATGAAGTGGGACATTGAATGTTTCTGGTCAATATTACACTGATCTATTGCCAACAAGAAATAAAATCATCTGGCCTGTCTTCATTCCTGGAAACTTCCAGAATTTGGTTGAGCCATTACCTAGACTGTGATAATTTGTTATCTAGATTGCTAGATAGTTAATAGCAACTAAAAACCCAGCATAATGAATGATTAATCATTGGAAGAACTTCTCCTCTCTTACCACCAGCAGTGATTGTGAAAAGACCATAGAAAACTATCTTAGACACCTAGTTCAGACCAAATTTAAAGAGAGATGATATGAATGTCTCTTTGAATGACTTAGAGACAAAACCTTGCATGAAGAAGGAGATTCTGAGCACTCAGCATCAGACCCTGTTATCATTACGGATCATGCTCTTCCTCAAGGGTAGTGGGAAGTGGTCTCCTGTCCTGAAACTCATCCTGTATAATGTCTTTGTTACCAGAAGGAGAAGGTGTAGTGCATCCTGGTCAAGTTGGTAGAGAAGGCCAACCTAGAGGTGCAGCTGATAGATTGGAGGGCAGGGTTGCCATAAGTAGGCTGGAGGAAGGGGTCAACAGCAACCTTCTGAAATTTTACAAGGACGAGTGAAGAGTCCTGACCCTGGGACAGACAGACTTGTAAGAGCACATCTAGAATATTGTGTCCAGTTTTGGTGTCTCCAATACAGGAAAGATCAATAAACTGCCACAGGTTCAGCAGAGGGTGACATGGATGGTTGAAGGCTGGAGCACTTCTCCAGGGACTGGACTTGTCCAGTCTGGAGAAAAGGTGGCTCCATGAGCACCTAGCTGCAGCCTGCCAATATTTATTACTGTGCATGGAGAAAGGATGATGTCATTGTTCATAAAATGAAACAAGTTCAGATTGAACATGAGGGAAAACCCCCCAAAACCTTGAGGTTAGTTCAGTACTGGAGCAGAGTGCCTAAAGAGGTTGTGCAGTCTCCATCCTGAGAGATTTTTTCAGGACTAGACTATACACAGCCCTGAGCAACCTTGTTCAGTGTCTTGGCTGACCCTGCTTTGAGCCGGAGGCTGCACCAGAGAACTCCTTGTGAATTTTTCCAATGTGAATTATCCTACAAGCCTACAACTGATCTGATTTTCAGAGGGCTCAGTTAAAGCCCACCCCCTTGTAAGCCTTTCAAGTTTAGCGTTGGAAACCTCAATGCATCCAAACCTGCTAGTGACTACAGACAACCCTGGCATGTACAAAACACTCTCCTCCACACCCCGAGTGAAGGGAAAGGGGTCTGCTTTCAGGCTTCCTACTAACATGGTCAAGATAAAACCAGTTTTGGTTCCTGCGTACTGTTATGATGACATTTATCAAAAAGAAAGATGGGGGTGGGATGGCAAAGAAACAGGCAATCTGTGTGCAAAATAAATTCTGTTGAAAGCATTAGAGCTGTTCATTAAGCCTACACATGGGGAATGGAAAAATGTGGTAATTTATACCAAAGGCTTATTGCTACTGATCGGCTTAAGACACCTGAAGCTGCGCAGGCAGCTGGTCTGTGTAAGCCCAGTGGGCTGTTGATGGGTTGGCTCCATCCTGCAGGCTGGCACCTTGGGTCACTGGGCTCGCACCCCGAGCTGTTGGGCTGGAGTTCTGGGTTGCAATGGGGAGCAGGACATGGGCTTCCCCTGAGCTGCCAGCTCTTCCCCACAGAAGGGAGACTCTGGCTCTCTGTCCCTATTTCTGGTTATTTCTGGGACTGGACAGAGTAATTATACTGTACAGTTAATCAAATTTCATCCAGGAGAAAAAGCCAAACCGAGGTGCAGCACAAAAGCCACAAGGCTGGATGACAAGTCCTCCTGGTTTGGAGAACTGTATTACCAGCTCCATCGCTCAGGCACTTCAGGACTGGAGAGCCCTCCTGGGACCAGCCCTCCAGCTCAGGGGTGTTGGATGTAGCTGCAGCCATCAGCCCAGTGATTGCAATTGCTGCAGCAATTCACCCCAACTAACTTCAAGTCTAAATTAAGACATAATTATCAGAAACATTTGACTCCTCCAGAAGGTGAGTCAGCAATCAGATGGGAAGATCAGCTGCCAGGCATTCTTGCCCGCAGTATGCATCCTAATCCTTCTCTTACCAGGAATATTCACTGTTATCAGTGATCCAGGGAAAGCGGGGGCTTCCTCATAAGGCAGCCTAACAACTGTCCCTGTCTCAGGGAACCATGTAAAGGGGTTGTCCAGAGTTGTTCTTTGTGTCCAGAGGTGGTGAGGGGCAAAGAACTTCAAGCACTGAAGCTGTGTCTGCAAAATTGGAAACTTTCAAAAAACCCAAAAAAACCCTCTAAGAGTCTTCAGCAACTAAAATGAACTGCAGAATCATATGGGATCTTTTTGAAATATAAATATTACACAGAAGTAATTTTGGACAGTACCATGTGTATTTATGGAGCCATGTATAAATATTTAAATAGTAACCAAGACATTCAAAGGACTAAAATACGATGGCAGTGACCCCAGTATAAGAACATGAAGAGACAAATTTCCATTTGAACTGACAGCATTTATGCCAAGTTTCTGTCCCATGCATTTTAAGAGAGTCAAGCAATAAATAACCTGAAAACCAATGAGATAATGGAAATGTCAAGAGGTGCTAAGCTGCAACTGAGCAGCTATTTTCTTTTAAAAATACTTACTGGTCTGAGCCAAAAGGAAGAATGAAAATAAGTTAAACTGCAAAACTATTTTCTGATGGACATTTATACTCATTTTTTAACACAAGCTGCAGCATATCTTGTGTTTTCAGAGGATCTTTCTTCACTCAAACAAGCGTTTACTCACAAGTTCTCTGGCACATGAGAGGTACATCAGCTCTAAGTCCAATAGACTATCCACAGGAAGAAAGCATCGCCTTTCTTTCAAACCAAATGGATGATTTAGACATTCAAGCATGAAGGAGCCTTGAATCAAACATAGTGTCAATAGCATGATTATAATTCAGCCTAAAATTGCAGCCTAATCCATGAGGTTTTGCATCCTACAATAAATCTACTAAGCTTATAAAATACATAGCAGGAGGCACTTGCTTCAACAGTAGATTGGTTCAATCCATCACATACACAGACACATCAGACTGCTGTCTAGTAAATGCTTCAAACATTTAATAAGAAAGTTTGGGAAGGAAAACATCAAACAAAACATTTTGAAAGTAGTTAAATATATTCCCTGTATGCACTGTGAAGCTCTCCGGGCTTTGACTCCTGCACACCATCGGCTGATTGGTGATCTCATATTGCTCAGACACAGCAATGGCAGTGAAGGAAACAAAGAGTTGTGTTACCTGCCTAGAGCCAAAGAGTACTTCTTGGTGTCCTTTTCATTCACAAGACAAGCTCTTTCAAGACCCTTTTTGGTAGCCATGAGGAAAGTCGATGGAGTTTTACTTAGGTTTTCCCCCTCTTAAACTCTCTTTTCTCTCTTAGAAGCAGATATGGGCAGAAATGTCCTCTTGACTTATGCAGAAGTCTCTGTCAAATATTTTTTCAAATGAAAATGTTTTAATAATCTCCTCAATAAACCCACTGTGAGAGAAAGCTGCTTTCCTAGTGCCGATGGCGTCACTACCATGCCAACCAGTAACTTGCTGAGCATGGCAGATCAGATGTTTCGGGCCTTCCTCCCTGTTTTTCTTTTTTACCCCTCCATTTTCGGTGCTGGATATGCTCTTTGGTCACGCGGTGGGTGCGTGCCCTCCCAGTTGTGGGCTGGGGGTCAAGCACAGTGTGCACACATCAAAGTGCACACAGGTGCTGGCATGGGTGCATTGAAAGGGAGAAGGAACATGATTAAAACAGCCTGATTTGCCTGGCAACAGTCAAAGCCCTGTTTGCCTTTCTGCTTCCTTGGCTTGGGAGGAAAGTAAACCTCCCTCACTCCAGCTTTGTGCAAGTCTTTTAATATAAGCAATTGCTCTAAAGACTGATTTCTAGCCCTGACATATTTGCTCCTAATGGTTCAAAACAGAAGAGTCTGCTTATTCTTGACATTTGCAACACAGGTTATTGAAATCTTTATTCCAGCAGGAAGGACTGAAGGTTGTTATTTCTGCTTTATTCAGTTTGTTAGTTCTATCAAACAGCTACAGTCCCTGGAGGAGAGAAGACCTCCAGCATCACCTGTCTCACAGCCTGACCTCAGACATTCACTTCAGCACTAATGGGAAATTTTGCACCTGCACTGTCTGTGTTTTACCATATTTTGGCAGAAAAACCCCGTGACTGAGATCCCTACCTGTACACTGTCATCACAGGAGATACTAGCACTAGTCAGTGAGCAAATGCTGGGGGCTGCAATTAAATTTTTCGGTCTTTTTTTCCATGGGTAGCCTAATACGGATATGATGAGCTGGGATCTCGCTTCCCCCAGCTCACAGAACACACACTCTGTCTGAGATTCATGGGGGAGGGGAGGCACACTTGTGTGTGATATAGATGCAAAAAAATGGATTTATGCCATCAGATATCCACACATTGCCTCACGTATGTCAGCTGTGCAAATGTTTCCCCAGAATCTGTAAGCCAAGGAGCTGAATGCATCTCAAGTGGTTTCATGAACAGCCATAGAAGAAATACATGGGTTTTTTTCCACAATGTTCTGTCACCTTTGCCTCTCTAATGCTCTTTCCTTGAGAGTCTTTTCCCAGGTGCTTATACCTACCTCTGCACCCTTATCAGTCCCTTTGGTGAAAGAGATCAATTCTATGACTCATGCCCGGAACTTCCTATCTCCTTCTGACCATTAAAAGGTTGGTCTTTAATGGTTTTTAAAGTTGCTACCACTTACTGGACCTGGCAATGTAAATGGCTGGCAAAGCTGGTTTTAGAAAAAAAATCACATCCAAGGGTGAACAGTATGGACTCAGGGCATTTTCAGAAATTTTACAAAACAAAAGTACCACTCTACTTACCACCACAGAAATGCCATTAAATAGCAATTTTATTCTGCTGCCAAGAGGGAGTAAGGGAGGCAAAAGAAGATGGCTCTCCAGCTATGCGCTCTGGAACCTGACGCAGGCTTATAATTCACGTACAACAAGGGCTTCTGCTGGCTCTCCTTCCCATAAATGTCAGTATTATTACAGTGTCTCCATGAGCTTCTCAGTTCATCTTTCCTTTAGAAATTGTCAAACAACAACACCCTGTTGCAGACTGGGGATGCCTGAAAAATAAACCTTGCCTGGGATCTGTTTTTCAGTGGATCTCAGTCTTTCTACGGTGCTAAGCCAAAGTATCAAGTCTAAGCACCCTCAATATAAGGATAATTTAAAATCCACCTCAGAAGATTGCAGATAAAGCTAGTTTCTGTTTCAAATCACTGTAACCATGTAACTTTTGTTAGTGAGGTAGATGAGTTCCCATCATTTTGCAAAAGGGTCCTGAGCCTCAGGTGCATACCAGCAAAACAAAGTCATAGATCATTCACAGCATTTAATCTAGACTTCTGTTTTGTGTTCATTATTGTCAGTGCTGATGATTGTGCTTCTCAGGAGACAGGCTGTGAGGCAGGATAGAAAGAAATCTTTTCAGAGTTTTCCACAAAGACTTGGGTTTCCTCTTTATAGGGACTCTGAAACTCATTAAGAGAGAAACAGCAGCTGTCTGTGGAATTTCTGTTTCAGAAAAATTATTGAGGCTATCTCAATAAATTCATCTTAGGCTTTCAATAATGAAGCAGTTTGTTTCTGAGTCTACATTAAAAATGTCATATATCTAATCATACCATTTCTAATGACCCTAGTCAAGGACATCTCTCAAGATTTACATCCAATACAGACCTCACGCTGGCTTTTGCAAATGCAAGCTTCTCATCATTATTATCCAAAATTTCCATCAGTAAAAAAGCATATCCTTGATCACATTTCAACTTTAATCATTCACACTTTAAATATGGAAAAAAGCACCAAAAAATAACCCTTCTCATCCTGTCATAATGGGAGTAGATACTGACAGCTTCAATGTACAGAGGAAAAGTCAGTGCATCTATTAATTGAAAATGCCAGTAAAGTCGATCATTTTTATGAGCCATGAGACATCTTAGAGATCATCTGCAAAGTTCCTCTCTACCTTTCTCTGGCATTAACTCTAGTAGCTCTGTACTGTGTTGCCTGCAACCCAGGGATCCAGGCATTTGTGATTTCTGGGGCTTGGTTATTACAGTTTTTACATTTACAGTGAGAATATGCTTTTTTACCCAGTGAAGCTCCAGTGCTTTCAAGCCATCTGTCATTTTGGGATCCAAGGCTGGAGGCAAGACAAATTAAAAGAAAAACCACTTTCCTCTTCTTGTGAACCTATCAATGCAGTAACATTTTATAAGCAAGTGTCAAAAGGAAAATATCTACCCTGATTTAGATCCAATTTAAAAATCATTAAAAAGATGTTAATGTTAAATATTTTAAAATACTAAATTTTTAAACTTCAATATATTTATCTTGTATTTGCTGCCAGTATTTCAAAAGAATGGAGACTTTTGACAGTAACTGACTGAGGGGTAGAAGTCATCTGCATTTTAAATTTACTGGGATTTTAAATTGCATGAAGTCATTGGGGAGAAAAAGACTTTTCAGCCTCTTGTCAAAGAAATTTAAGTTTGCTTTGGGAGTGGAGCTCTAGCAGAAACACGGTGTGGTACTATTTTGTGGTATACACCTCTACCTCCAACAGTAAAAGTCTATGCTGCTACCAAATCAAGTGGGAATCCTACAGAGCCTGGAGCTTCAGGTCCAGAGTATCAGACAGCTACACAGGGAAGTGTCCAATCTCAGAGTTTCTCCTGGTGAAGCCAATCGTATGAGATAGCCACTCCCTGGAGAGAAATCTCTGGAGGAGCTCAAGACCTTGCTCTGAACAGTGAGAGAACCCAGGGTGCCCAGGCTGGGCAGGGAACACAGTGGTAAGTACATGAGGAGATGGGGATGAATATAGACCCCAGAGTGGGAATCCTGAAGGACACCACAGACATGAGTCTTGCACAGCTACAAACTTGCCAAGGTCTGTGCCAGGCCTCTTGAAGATTTTCTTTCTCCAAGCTGTGATATGAATATGAGTCTATTCTGTATGGTAACAGAAAAAAAGAAAAATATAAGGTTTAACATTTTTTGTCCTTTTTATCTTCTTTATTCAAACTTTTATTTTGATCTCAATTTCTTAGGGCCAGCATTTCAGAAGTGTTCTGAAACAGCTTCCCAGTGTCTCAGCTCTCATGGTTGAATCCACATCGTACAAATAACCCAGATCTCATTAAGTTCCTTGGAGGGACCAGACCGTCAAAAGTAAGCAGTGCCAAGAAACGTTATTTTGATACAAAGCTGCTTTGCTTTTCTGACAGTCTGGCAAGCTACTTTGGTGTCTGAATGTCCCAAAAGTCCTGTTCAGGAGCAGCACAGTCTACCCTGAGAAGTTTTTCATTCTAGGCTGTAGCTTAAGAGGGTGCAGTTGAAAAACAAATGCCAATGTCATCTCAAATGTTACTGTCAAAGAGTGTGTCAGCTTTTGTTATAAAAATATATTATCTTCCTCTGAGCACTTAGTGGCTTTCTGTCTCTTTTCCATTGCAATTGCAAAGGGCTTCTGCTTGTTTTTGTTTTTATGTCTGAAGTTGGTTGGGGAATTAAGCTGGTAATTGCATTGCTAACAAGTATTTCTTAGATACATTTATTTTTCCTTGGGGAAAGAGACTGTTAGAAAGAGAGTACACATATTTTGGCAGCAAAAGAGACAGCTATGACATTTGGCTCTTAAGTTACTACCTGGATATCATTTTAATTGTTTTCTTCTACTAGTAAAATATAGTAACTTTACTGCATTAGTTCCTTTATTACACTTCCAACATATATTTTGTTGTCATGCTCTTCCTAAGTATATTTGGGTCATGAAGATACATTACAATCTATATTGGGAGCCACTTTGTTAAAGACACAAGGAGTTCTGCATTATTTCTCACTGGTGCAAAACTAATTGGTTTTTCTCAGCTACTGCATATATATTTATTTTCCATTTTATCATCTCTATAATTGCAGTTTGAATTAGGAAAAGGACAGAGTGACCTGGTAAAAGCATTTGCAGGGACAATCTGCGTAAAGGCTTCCCAGCAACCAGGATTTCTCAAGCCTGTCAAATTGCAGTGTTGCTGAACAGTCCTCACGTCCTTCTTGCCTGGGCCATGCAGGAACTGGCCATTGCTCGAGAACTTTTTCTTTCCTGCATGACTTCCAAAATTCATTTGCAATAATGTATAGTATTACTGGATGGAAGGAAACCAGGTCTCACAATTCAAATATTCAAGAACCATGAAACTTTGAAGAAGTGAGCTGGTGTTTTTCTGTTTGTTACTTTTTTTTGCTTACTCCCTGTCTAGTTTCTGAGTATGTACAGTGCCCTCAGGCTTGGTGCACCCCATCTGCAGGGTCAAGGCTCCTGAGCCACGCTTGTGTCATTGCACAGGGATAGCATGCCTGAAACTTCCTGGTGAAATGCAGCCCACATTGCTCTGTCTCCTGGAAATTGCTACCTGAGTAAGATTTTCTTTGCAGCCACATATTTTGTCTCTCTTTGCTAAAGTGAAAATGAAAAGTCCAGCATAAGTCCAGTACTGGGACTTCAAAGAGTGTCACTCTTGCACCACATTATGGCACGTAGTGATGCACCCATGATGTAACAAATCCAAATGGGACACACTGGCTGTTATTCAAGGCAGAAAACATCAGAGAATCCTGGATCCAGCATCCCAGAGGTGTAGCACATATGTAATCCCCAGGGAGTGCCCACCTGGACTCCCAGACAGGCTGAAGGGACATTGACCTTGCAGACTGAAGCTCAACCTACATAAATTGTTGAAACACTTCTAGCTTAGGGAAGAAAATCACACTAGATAAACTATAATTTTAATGGCATTTTCCACACATGTATACCTTTGAGCTGCCTACCATAAGTCTGTTTCCTGCCTAGATTCTCTGGATACCTTTTATATGGTGCATATGAAGCATCTGGAAATTAAATGAAGAGTTAAATAATGGCTCTCTTGTGTATGGAGCACAGTAAAAATTATGCTGTGAGTTTTTATAACTTTTTTAATATAATGAAGTTAAAGAGACTGAATGCTGGTTTTATGATATGAAATTTCCAGAATGCTCCCAAGTCAGCAACAAGCTATTCATAATCTTTTATTATAGCATTGTCATGATGACTGTAGTCAAGTCCCTGAGCTACCTGATGATACCATGGGTAGCATCAAGCTGGTAAATAAGGAAAAGTTTGCATTTAATATGACTCTGGCTCTTGAATTTTTTCTAATATTAAAAGCCTGTTGATAAATTTGGATCTAGTTTTCTCTTCTAAAAATATTTGGATTTTGCAGATATCTGTAGGATGCAAACATATGAGCTGATTTGGTAAAATGCAAGTTAGTGTTCCTACTACAAAAAAACTTCTTCACCAGCCTCCCTCCGCACACCCCCACTGTCTGAGGTTTTCAAAGACCAATAAAAATTTGATCTAAGCAAAATCTGTCAGAAAGGCATGTAAGTAAGAGCATGCTGATTATTACAAATGTTGGTTGCACTCACCTGCTAGGTTTTTTCCTGCATATCAATACTAGTACATTGCAGTGTCAGCTGGAGCCCAATTCCTACAGAGCATCTGAGGTAACCTTATACAAAGTGATGAATCAGAAGGTTTGCTTTGATGCCCTGTTTAATGTGTTCCTAACATTTTGAAGTGCCATCTGTAAAAACAGGCCTTCTGTTGGTGTTTCCACACATCAATAAATTAAGTAATTGCTCCGAGTCATCTGTGTGCTAGCGCTATGAAGACAGCAGCATGTCACAGTCATAAGATTTGCATTTGGAAAGTGTAAGTCTTCTCCACTTCCTAGCACCCAAATCAGAACAGCTCTTCCCCCTTTTCAGCCCCGTGGCTAGGCTGTCCATTCTTGTAGAGCTTACACAGCCATCTCTTAAAACCTCCAATGATGGATATTCCTCATGCAGTCTATTTCTGGGCTTAATTACTTTTGCTATTAGAAAGCTTTTCCAAGTGCCTAACTTAAACCTCACTGTAATTTAAGCCATTATTTCATATGGGAGAATTAATTCCTTCCCTCTCTACAGCTACCTCTTATGTATTAGAAGCCACAGCCATGCCTCTCTGTGCTTTTCCTTTAGCAAACAGCTCCAGCTCCTTCAGACTGTTGTTTTGGACAGTTCTCCCCTGGACCCTCACCAGCATCTGCATCACTTCTGAGTGACAACAGCCGGGCACAGGCTCCAGCTGGGGCCATGCCAGTGCTGAAAGAAGATTTCCACTACGTGTCACATAGGCAAAATCCTGCTTATATATCTCATGGCAATAAATACTTCTCTGGAAGCAGTATAAAGTTACTGACTTTGGTTCATATTGTGATTTACTAAGTGCTCTCTCCCCACAGACAGATCTTTTCCTGTTATACTGGTGCTTACCCCACTTTGGCTATTGTGCCTTTGAGTAGACAATTACCACTACCTGTGTATAAATACCTTTTGCTTCATCTGATTGATTTGCATCTTCTTTTTTTTTTGTTTTTTGGGTTTCTTTAAAAATTTATTCAATTTGTCAAAAGTATTCTGAATTCTGATTCTATTTTTCAGTCCTCCAGGTAACCCTTTCCAGACTGGGGTCATCTGCAAAATTAATAAGCATATCCTCAATGCGTCTGTCCATAGCAATAATGAAAATACTAAATAATGCTGGAGAAGGACAAACCACACTGAAACCCTGATTGAATTAAAGTGCATTAGAATAAATTATTTTCAATTGATCTAGCAGAGAACTCACAGATGTGGATGCCTAATTGTGATCACCATGGTGATGCTGCAAGTCCAACAGAAGCAATGATGGCATAGTGAAAAACTTTGTGAATTGTCCTTATTTTCTAACAGCAGTATAAATCCTTTCTGAAACCATGCTTTGACCAAGGTAACAGATGGTGTCCTGGAAAAAAGCCTCAGGAATTTCATTAACACCTGTGCCCAAGAACATGGGGAAATGTTGGTCTGTATCTTTATTTTTCTGAAACTTTGCCCTTCACATTTGCCACATGGAAAGACTCAGGTCAAGACACTGAGAGTAGATTAATTGTGGAGATTTGGTGGCTGCACTTTCATACCAGTATCCTATTGGGTGGTGAGCACATGTTCCTGCTTGCGTGGCTCTGCATGGTCCCCATTTACATCAGGCTTCCTTCTGCCCTGAAACTCACAAGATCCTTCAGTACAGGGCCTGCAAAGAGCTTTATTTGTTTAAAAATAATTATACTTCAAACTGAGATTCAAAATATTTAATTTTATATATGAATTAGGCCAAATGATATAAAATAGATCTCCTATGCATTTAAGAACTTCTTCTGTTGAAAGAAGTAAAAGAGAAGGGAAAAAAAAGGAAAAGAAAAGTTCCTGTGAAAACCACATCTGTCTTGGTTGCAAGTTTATTTTTCTCTGAAAAAAAAGGTGCTTCAGAGAAAAATTTCAAGTGTTTCTATTCAATGTCATGTCATCTGCCTCTGAAATCCCCATAATGACCTTTGCTGTGGCAGCTTTTGATCAGCAGACAGCATATAATGGCTTAGTACAGGAGATGTGGCAGCATCAAAACCAAGGACCTATCATCTTTGGAAGGCATCAATCAACAGGAACAAGTTCAGCTGAGGGCTACTGAGATGCTCGGGGTGTGAGCACTTGCCCTCTGAGGACAAGCTGAGGGAGCAGGGGCTGGTTCATCCTGGAGAGGAGACAACTTGGGGAGTCTCTAAAAGCAACCCCCAGAGCCCACAAGCTGGTCATCAAGGAGATGGAGCCAGACTCTTCACAGCTGTGTCTGGTGGGAGGATGAGAGACAATACGCATAAAATGAAAAAATGGAAAAAAAAAAAGAGAAATTCAGGCTGGATATAGTAGGGGGATGGGAGAGACTGCCTGAGGTCCCTTCCAGCATGAATTTTCCATGATCCTGTGATTTTGCACACTGACAAGGACACAGCTTTGATTTTAACTTGCACTTTGAATCTCCTCATGCGTTTAGCTCTGGATTGCACATGTAGTTAAATACGTTATTTAGTGTCTTTCATGGTGTAAATAATCTGAATAGTGCCTGTGACACCCAGTGAAGACACTCTGGTTGTAATGTAAAAGTAAACAGCCTGTTTTAAGGGAGAGAAATATGTCATGCAGTCTGAGGAAACATCCACAATTAAAATAATTGCTGTTCTGGAACATGGCACTTATTCAGGAAAAGCCATAGGTAGGTAGAAACAGTTGTAATGCATCATTTTCCTAGCACCCAATCTACAGTAGTTTTACACCACAGATTTGCAGTTTAAAACTTTTGAGTGCCATGAAAGATGATTTATCTGATCTATATGGTACAGTCCAAATGTTCTGTGATAAGAATGAGCTATTGATCTGAGGAGATTCTAATTTAGATCTGCTCACTTAAAAAGAGTAATAAACTGAAACAGTCAGGGAAGTTTATGTTTCAAATGACTTATCAAGGAGTTAAAACATTTAGTAACCTGAGCCAGCAATAACTTTAACAGTAGCCAAAGTCCCAGTTTTTACTGAGTCAAATTTGCCTGAACTATTCACAGAAGTATGTGGATAACAGTTTGTTCTGTTACATGATGTCCAGAGAGATGCTCCTTTGTAGTAGATCTAATGAAAAGAAATTAAAAGACATTCTGGAGAGTTTGAAATAACATAACATAACATTAGCGGCAATAGTGAGTAATAGCTTTTTTGGGCATAAAGTGTTGTAAGTAAAGGATGAAGGGGTCAATCCTATTTCCTCATAGATTTTACTTTGCTGGAACTTGAGGTTTTGCCAAGGATTTGGTGAGATTTCTAGAAAAAATTTTATTAATGTTTTATTGCTGAAAATGTGACTAAATGGGTACTTTGGCCATCCAGTTCTTCATAACGACACTTTTTTTTTACTGCCTAGCCTGCATAGCTCTGATTTTTTAATGAAGTTTATGCAATGAGTATGAATTTAGTGGATTCAAACACTATAAAGGTGAATGCACGAATTGCTATAAGATTGCACTCAATTTTCAATAACTCACACAGGATGTATCCTGCACAGTTAGGTGTACTGTGTGATATTCCCATTAAAGACCTGGATAACAGAAAAGCATGCATGTCCTCAAATATGAAAATAATGATCAGAGGATGACTGAAGGCACTTGAGAGGGTTAGAATTTAAAACAATATGTTAGAGAAATTTTCTGAAGTCAGGAAGACGGAACATGGTACAAAGAAGAGCAAAAAGTGCTACACTTGAAAAGTAGAACAAAATGAAAAACAATTCAGTGTCAGCAGCACAGCAGAAAAGATGATTGTAGGGAATTGTAATCTAAACATAACTGATGTCATGCTGCTGCCAGAAAGGCAGCTTCTATTCTGGAAAATGGACAGCAGTTCTCCTCTCACCAGCACTTGTAAAACCTGGCAAGGAGTGCCATGTCCTTGTTTAGATGTTGCATATTTGCAGAGATAAAGACCCTCTGCTTGGTGTTAAGAAAAGTGGCTCTTTGAAAGTATTTTCTGTAAAGCATGGTTGAAATGCAATAGGTTTGACTTAGCCAGGGAGGCTGGTAGAAAGGCAGAAGAAAAGTTGCAGAAGTTGTGCAGAGGACAAGAAGGACAGGAAGCAAATTAGGATAATTTGCAGCAAAAGAGAAAGCTGGGCAAGAAACTGTCTAGTTAGAAGAACAGTAAAACAATGGCACAAGTAAAAAAGGGCACAAGCCCTCTGTGACTAAAAGGTTTGAGAAATGTTTAATACAGATATGAATTGCTGCTTCAAAATGCAGCCTGTAAGGGGAGCCATGAGTTCCTAACTCTTAATTAGACTCTTATCAGTAAGTAAGACGAGTCTCAAGCAAGGTGGCACAGGAGACTGGAAGAGGTCTTACTCAAACTTACAAAGATAGAGTCCTGAGAGATGTAGAATCCATGTTTAATTATAGTATTATGAATTTATTGTTTTATATTAATTATAAATATTAATATTAATTAATTTTATTTATTAATACTTTAAATTTAATCCTTGTTTAATTATCCATTATAAGATTTTATTCAATTCTCCATGTCAGAAGACAGTCTAATGATCACATGATACCTATAAGGTGGTAGAAAATATTTGCTACAGATCCCACTTCCATAAAACAATAAAATATGCATTAGTACAAGACCTGAAGTCCAAAACAGGAGTGTCAGGAGAAAGATATGGGTTCTATTTGCTTTCCATGACAAAGGAGGGCTGCTCCAATGGAGGTGAAATTGTGTTTTTCTTTTCTGTGTGTTGAGTGTGTTGGGGACTGTTTTATGCACATTCCCTCCATGCCTCAGGAGCACTGAATCACTGTTGCACAAACATTCACAGAGCATTTGTTAAAAATAAATAGATTTGAGGGGTTGTTTCCATGGGGTAATGCTCCAGTGCCTCAAACAGCATGGCTGGTTACTACCTAGATGGTGATGGGAGTCTCTGTTGTGAGAGTCCTTGCAACAGCATCTTCAGCTGGACCTGGTTACACTCCCCAAACCCCTGCTCACTTGTTATGATTCATCAGGACAGTGGTCCTGCACAACCACTGCAGCACATTCATGGTCTGTTTCTATTGATAGTATTAAATTATGCACAAAATATCTATCTTGACTCTGTACCAAACATTGTGCTGCCCAGTTCTGCATCTGCACAGCTTCCACTGTTTACAGGTGTATTACCCATGCACAGTCTGGTCAGTTCTGCAGCAGAAACCGTCTAGAAGGGTCTTTGGATGGCCGAGTTCTTGTCCAGGTTAATCAACACACCTAACATGCAAACACTGCATGTCAGTCCGTCCACGGGGCATCTCCAGGCTCGTCTGACACCCTCCTAGGGGCTGTGCAGCAGCTCCCAGCGGCTCTGCTGTGCAGGGCTGGGGGCTCAGACGGTCCCCTCCTCCCGAGGCAGTGCCTGGGTTGGGGCAGACCCCTCGTCTCATGCATGCAGAGGCTGGCTGGCAGCTCCGGGAGCAGGAATTAAGGGTGAGTTGTGCTGGCTGCACAGTCAGGCACATCCCTGATCCTCAGCTACACCACACTGGCAGCTGTAGGACAACTTGAACTTCAAACTTAGGTTTCATGTATGACTGAAATTCCATGGCTTTTGCCTCGCACACATTCACAGAGCAAAGGGTACACGCTAAGCTCCACAGAAAAGCCATGTGTGCTGAGCATCCTCGGCGCCAATTATCACCTCATTAATTCCCGTGGCAGTGCTTTTACTCTTTCCTAAAAGAGCACATTTTCTCTGCTTTCACTACTTGTCATCGTAAACTGAAGCTCTTTGTTTAAAAACCTTCACTTGATGAACAAATTTAGAAGCACATAAGCCTGATGAGATAGCAAATTAATAATGGCCTGCCTGCATCAGAAAGTAATAGAGATGTAATTTACATGACTGTTTCAGGGTTGGTAGATAAGACCTTTCATATGCTGTATGCAAACTAAACTTCCTGACCCAGCAATGATGTCTGTCAGCAATAAGCACAAAGCCCTACTTGCATTTAATTCTTGTACACATTTCTCAGTCTAGAGAACTGTACATTTTACTACATCCTTGAAGATTCCTTCCCCATGACTGTTCCTACATGTTTAGTGTAGAGAGGACAATGATGGTACAAAATTCAGTTCAAAACATTGAAGCTTCTGCTTTGCAACTCCACCAGGCTTGTGAAACCTTTAACACTTCTCTTAACATTATCCATGCAATTAAGTTAAATTAATTTAATCAACTGCACATGAAATGGCTTCACATAGTGACTGGTAGTTTCCATATAAAAGCCACACTGTATTTTGGAGACTTGAATGGGGACAAAATAAGATGACAGATATTTTGAGGGGAGTGGAGTGAGGGAGAGAAGAAATGTGCCTGTTATATAAGAAAATACAGAAATGTCTACTCCAAGGAGGCAACGATAGACTTTTGGGTCTGTGATCTATTCTCCAATTCTTGGCCAGACAGAGAGTGGAAGCTCTGAAAGAATGACAGAGATCCACACTGAGGAAAATTTAAAGAATCAAAGATCAAGTAATGTTCTGCTTTGTACATAAAATAAGCTATAGCTAATTCCTTCAATTTTTTTTTCCTAGTTAGACAGCAAGGTAAATAGTGGCTATAATTTTTCTGGAATCAATTTTTCATTTACAAACAACAGTACAAGTCCCCTCTACTACAGCATGCAAGTATTAATAGTTAGAGAACAGGTATCATATAATCATAAGATCATAGAATCATTTGGTTTGGAAGGAACCTTAAAGATCATCTAGTTCCAACCACCCTGCCATGGGCAGGAACACCTTCCAATACACCTGTCCAATAGGTTGCTCAAAATCCCATCCAACCTGGCCTTGAGCACTGCCAGGGATGGGGCATCCACAGCTTCTCTGGACAACCTGTTCCAGTGCCTCTCCATCCTCACAGTACAGAATCTCTTCCTGGTATCTAATCTAAACTTGCCCTCTTTCAGCTTGAAGTCATTCTGCCTTGTCCTGTCACTACATGCCCTTGCCAAAAGTCGCTCTCCAGCTGTCCTGTAGGCCCCTTTCAGTACTGGAAGGTGCTATAAGGTCACCCCAGAGCCTTCTCTTCTTCAGGTTGAACAACCTCAATTCTCTCAACCCATTTTCAGAGAAGTGTTCCATTCCACTGATCATCTTCATGGCCTTTCTCTGGATTCACTCCAGCAGATCTGTGTCCTTCTTATGCTGGGGAACACAGAGCTGGACACAGTACTCCATGTGGAGTATTGAAAAGAAGTGTAGAGAGGAAAATGACATCCCTCAACTGCTGGTCATATCACATCACCTGAAACATCAGTGACAGGTCTTCTGAAGAGCTAATTCCTTCAGGATTTCATTTCATATGCATCCACTGGGCAATGCAGTGAGACAAGGGTGAATAGCTAAGAATTTTTGAACTGAAATATAGTAGGACAAAGGAGAGCTCATGGGGATGAAGTTCTGAGGATTTCAGTTTCTCTAGCTGTAAAGTAGTGTCACGGGTCTTCTCTGGAAAACATTTTGAGATAAAAGCAATCTAATAGCACTGTAGGAGAAAAACCAATTTGGAATCAGGAACTTGCCACACTCGAGTGGATACTCCATCAATATAAGTATCCATTGGCTGCTAGAAAGCTGCTTTTAAATAAATGGAAATGGCATGGGTTTATAGTATTTCAAGGGGGAAAAAATCCCCTCCTTTTCACAAAAGAGCCTTACTCTTTATATGAGCCTAGCGGATTTCTACAGCTTTCAGCATCACAGCATCTCAATAAAGGATTATGTTTATAGTCCTAAACACAAAGAGCCCCACAACTGCCACTCTGCTTCACACACACAACCAGAAGAGAGTTCCAAAGCCTGCTGGAAATGACTATACTCATTCCAGCTATTTCAGCGGCCTCCAAATCAGACCTATGCCTCAAGCACAGGCTGCTTGAGCCAAAGTGGATTCCTCTTTTGCTACACCGTTGTTTGATCCTCACATTGAACTGGCAGTGCTTTAGGCCTCACATCATGCTGTAAATGACAAGATCTGCATGTAAGTCTTGTGTAGCACTGTTGTCACAATACATGGCTGCTAGAGGCTGAGAGTTCCAATAAGGATGGCAGAGAAAGGGTTAATGACCTGCATGAAAGCACCTGAAGTAATAATGTGCCTCCAGCCATAGAGGTATCTGCCTTTCAGCCCATTAAGAGTAGTGAGAGCAGAAGGGCCAAGTACTAAATGGAAACAGAGAAAGAAACATTAACCTTGTTAAATAATATTCATTAGCAGTTACTTCTGTGGATTTTGAGAGTATTTTGGACACTGAGTGTAAAAATGCAGCATGTTTTCTGCACATGCAAAACTGCTAGATTTTTAAAAGCAAAAATACCAGTGTTGATATTTATACAGCAGGAAAAACCTTGTTGTTTTTCCACAGCTAGGAAAGAGGAAATAAATACCCCATGAATAGCAACTGAATTAAGGATTAAGCAACCACATTTCAGATTAAGGAGGACTTGGGTCATTTGATGCATGAAGGATGCATGCAGGAGATTCACTCACACTCACGGCTGGGTGTCTAAATCAGCCTGAATTATTGCAAATGAATCCTAGTAGGAAGGTATCCAAATGCAGTGTAGAGTTTATTTGAATTGCATTGTGCTGGAGTGTGTTGGGTGCCTGTCCCATCGCCTGCAGTTCCCACCTGTTTGCACTTGTGAGCTATATCAACACCACTCCATCCCTTGCTTTGCCATATTTTGTCAAATGGTATTTCATCTGTGCGTTGCTTTCTCATTGTAGAACAAATTTTACTCTCACTAACAAAAGGCTACTCGCTTGACATCAGTGCAGTAACACCTGTGCAACAGGAAACTGGCAGCCTTTATACTCACTGTGCTGCTGACTGTTTAGACCTAGTAAAGGAACTTGGGAAAAGACTAGGCAGTCTATCAGATAGTAACTTACAATTTCACACTTCATATGCCTTTTCTTTTTCAGAACTGTGTTGCTCAAAAAGGCTTGTCAAATTTTAGTGACTTTTGCAGCTTGTGCTCACATTAGTTCACTGAATATGGATTTCCAGTACCTCTTTTACATTCTCATAGTTCTTACAATTAGACTTCTCCTTTATCATCATCTGAAATAGCCAGATGCCAATTCTGTTCTGTCCTAATTGCTGCTAATGACTTATTGATGCAAGCAGTTGCTTTCCATCTTTTTGCCCTCGAGGTGTTTATATATGGCTCTTTAATGCTGCATCAGGAGAAATATTTCTTGGTGAAAGCTTGGGTATGGCGTAGTTTTCTTGATATTACTACAGTACAGCTTTCCAGAATACTTATTGAGATGGTGGAGGTCAGAATATTTAGAATTACTAAGGGCAAGAATGTAAAGGTATGGAAGTACCTGAAAATGTACATGGCTGACTAATGAACAGTCCTGAACAGTACTGACAGTAAAAATTGCCCAGGCATCTGAGCTAAACTGAAATCAGTGATAATAATCTGTGAAATATATAGCAAATGAAAATAGGAAGTGTCAGAGCACAAAGGAGATACATGTTTATTGTAGGCTTTTAATACTAATATTTACATATCTGAATCATAAAAGTGGGACTTACTATGCCAAGAGAGTAAAATGTAGAAAATTTTTAAAAGAGATTTCAGAATTATAGTAGTTGGATTTGTGCAGGCAACACTTCTACTATCCAGCAAAAACTGATATTTCAGACATTTTTCCATGCTGTAAAGCAACAATAGAAATACTCTGAAGCACTTTTTCCTGAATGACCAGACAGGTCCATTCCCTGAATGTGTTTCCGTTCATAACAAGTAAGAAGATCACTACTGAACATGCTACAAACATGTTACAAAAGTAATGGTACACAAGTAATATACACTACTCTATGCTTATGGCTATTTAGGAATTCAATATTAATAGCAGCATTACAAATGAGACAAGCAATTTCATGACCACACATGACTCCTGTTGTACTGCACAGCTCCATTAACATTACAGATCTCCATCAGATCAGATAAGGCAAGAATTGGGTCTGGAATTTCTAAACTTATTAATATTGAGGTCACTGTCTTGGGATTTCTAGAAGGCTGTTACCTTTCACAGAAGTGAGTTACTGAGTTGCAGTTCTATACAAATTTCCAGAGCCTCTCACTACCTGCCCACAATCTTGCCACTGGTACAACTAGCTGTGTGAGAGATCCTGATTGCAGGACTATGCATTGGAAAGCTATGATTAGACTTCTGGAAGATCCAGCACTTTACCACAGAAAATCTCACTTAGGCTATCCTACGAGAGTTAATACAGAAAGTAACGCAAGAGTTCGAGGCACTCAGACTAATGCTTGGTTGGCCACATGTACCAGAGAGCTTCTGAGGGTTTTGTGCTGAACTGCAGAACAACCTGGGATAATAATCTTGAAAAATGCAAAGATGACAGGTCAAATAGGGAACAATTTTCTGCTCTGAAAAGGAAGAATGTATTTTCAGTTTTCAGGACTGTAATCCTTAGGAAGAAAATATAAAGTGATCTTTCATGTAATTGGTATGGCACTGTCTTGTAAATTTTTTTCTAAGTAGTTACCTTCATTTCTAAAGAACAGTGCTAAAAGTTGACATTAAACAAATTAAAACTCACTGAGTGGTTAAGAAAGTGGGGGTTTGGCATGCACAGACAGCAATTAGTCAATTTTCCAAACTATTCAGTTTTTCATCTATTTTGACTAGTTTCTGGAATTCAGCAGCCCACACAACACACCTTTAATGCTGTATTTTTATTTTAGCAAATTCCAGTTTAATTTTTAATTTCTGGGTGTTTTTTTAACTTTTGTATTTCATTAAATGAAAATTCTCATAACAAGGTTTTATTTTTTCAAGTTATGTGTAATGTTTTAATGCTGGTTTAAACAAGGACAGTAGTGGCATCTGTCAGAGAGATGCTGCCAATAAAATTTGGTGTATTTTTTCCATCAGAGACTATAAAGAACATGTCTGACTGTAATGTCATCCAGAAACATGGAAACATGTAAGAGAGGCTCATGTCTTCATGTTTTCTCTCACCTTGAGATGATGGAAGTTAGTGTCATAAGAAAATTCAAGGTTGTTTCCTTCATGTTTCCTCCTGCAAATTGCATTGAGCAGCAGGAGAGAATTGTTTTTAATAGCGTAAAAAACTGGAAGGTTAATTTTGGAACCATTTCAAATATTGTACCATTCAGTGTTGTCCCTTTCTGTCAAGCATATGGTAGATACTCCTAAATGAAACAGAAGGGCACAATAAAGTTCAGATTACTTTTAATGCAGTGATTGGTGCTAAAGCAAATTGTGTTAATAAAAGAACAGGACAATTATGAGAAAAGCTGTCATTGTATCTGGACTACAGCTGCTCACTGATGTAAGTCTTCCACAGAAGAGGCACTGTTTCACCTCAGACAATGGAAGGTAAAAAGAGAAAGTTGCCCTTTCATAATCACCTTTGTTCCAGGCATGGCATTCACTGAAGCTTTTAGGGGAGGGCTTGTGCCAGCTAGTATTTGTATGGGTTCTTTAGTCACCGATAAGGGCAGTTCCCTCCTTTTCATATGTTCTGCCTTCCATTTTGGAATTCACCCTCTGTTATAACAAACAATTATAGGTTAGTCTCAGTTTGGGATAAAGACATCTAAAATTAGGTGTTTGCAAATAAATGTCTGTAGGTGAGCTTGGTGCCTAAACGCCTGCTGTAGTCAGTGGAGGTTAGGGAGACACATCTGCCAACCTGGTGAGAGCTGAATCTCTCTACTGACTCTCTCTATGTCCCTTAATCTAATACTAGTTAGGATTCTATTCAATTAGTAAACATAGGCTTCCAGTGCCATTTCAGGTGACCTAGGAAATCTACACAGCTGGCAGATATAGCCATGACCTGCAGGAGACTTGTGCTCTTCTAGAATTGCAGCTGAAGGCCAAATGACCATCTCAACAAATTCATGAGGGCCTCTTGAAAGGGCACCTACATTTAGGCATCTGAATCAAAACCTTACATTTAGACATCTTAATTTAGGTGTCTCAGTCTTGAGCTGAATGCCTCTATGCATACAAAGGATTTTTGAATCTGAGTTACCTTTAATCACTGAAGAAGTCTGGAAGAATCACATGTTGCTCAGAGGGAGGTAAGGACTCCTCCTGTAGCAGCAGGTTATGGGGAGGATCTTTATGGATACTAAATCCTTCCATGTGCAAAGCACTCCTGTGTAAGCTTAAGAGGCTAAAGAAATCCAATCACGGAACTGGAGAATTAGAGTGGCAATATACAGTTTCATCTGCTCATGCAAAGAGAGGATACTGACTACTCCTGTTAAAGCAGGGATTAGATAAAATATCAGTGTCACAGTTATTTTAAGCAGCTTTAATGCATATTTTTTTTCTAACTAGATGAGTCAATAAGTGGGAAAACAGGTTTCCAGACCACCTTTAGCAGAATACCATTAGAATAATAATTAACAGCTAACAACCCACATATTCTTAGTGAATAAAGGTTTACTGGAACAAGACAAATAAAAATAGAAAATGTCTATGCAAATTCCAAACAACCATGGCTCCTTTTTTCCATAGGAACTCAGAAATAATTAGCATCTCTGAAATTTAATTCATTTATTTTGATGGCTATATATGATTCAGGTACTTCAGCCTAAATTGAGCATTCCATATCTAAAGGTTTCCATAAAATACTACCATGGTAATAGAAGAAAGACATTTTTGGATTCCTGGAAGTGGCAAGTCAGGCAATTACTCTGATTAATAAACATTTTGGCAGTACAATTTAATACTTAACCTCTGCTGGGTCATGGCTCAGATAGACAAGGAAATGCACTGAATTGTCAAGCCATTCTTACTGCTTTAACAATATCTTCTCATCTTTACATTGTTTTCTTCTCCTGAGCTATGTTTTAAATCTTGGGTAGTCCCCAAAGACAGTGGTGCCCAAGTTTCAGCCTGGTTGTGGTTACAGACTTCACCCACAATCTTTTCTCCACCAGAGCTGAGAAACTGCGGTCAACCAGCTCTCCACTGGCATGGATTGTTAAGGTTATCTTGCCCCAAGTCAAAAATCATACTGATGGCTTCATCTTTCTCTCTCAGCAAGGGAAAGGAGAAAACAACTACAGCCTCCTTCATTTAACTCACTGCATCATTTCTTTCCCAAGAGTAGCCACAGCCTGAACAAAATGGTCACAGTGACTAGTTCTCTCACAACTAGTGCAGAAAGAGCAGCTGAGGGAAAGGTCTCCCCAGGAGGTTTTGTGGTAGGACCATTGCAACCAGTATCTCAGCAGTCATCTGTCTCAGTGAATGAATGAATTTCCAGAAGTGGCCTCTCTTCTTGGAGCCTCCCATGAAAGCATGTTTCTCCTTAATGTAGTGGTGAGCCAATATGTGCGTTTATGCAATGTGTGCTGAAATCACTCTGGGTTTGGTAAGTAGCAAATCTCCAGTAGGAGTCATAGCTGCTCCATGAAACAGGAAAAGCAAGGTCACACAAAGCTCACTGCCTTCTCTTCCATCTCCTGAAGATGGAAAGTAGCCAAAGAGATGAGAAATATGTTGTGTGGGAGCGTGCAGCACATTTTCAGGCGATCTTCACAGGTCTCTTGCCCATGGCATGACTGACGTGAGCTTCGTGCACCCACACTGTGGAGCTCTTTTGTTGTCTGAGGAACACTGTCCACCTTCTGTTGTACCTACTGATGTGGTCTTGGTGAACCTGCTTCATGGTCCTGCTTAACTCTGATCCTTTCAACAGCAAGGGTTTGAAACTTCAGACATTTTCAGAGGCCCAAGGATCAGACAGGCTTGGTGCAGTTTTGACATCAGACCTCAGGAGGAGAGTTACTTCTGGTGCATGAGGGGGTGGTGAGACATTTTAAGTAAGCAGTCAGATGTATTCCTGTCTTCTTGAACCTGCACAATGACATTAGAAGAAAGAGTGTTATGAGTGTGCTTGAAAGGGAAAGACAAGTTTCTAAAAACTTCCAAAGAAAAGAGTCCATAAGGAATTCTGAAAGTTAAAAAGAATTCAGAGGGAGGTTGTGGGAATGATGTGTGACCTAAAGAGAGGAAACCAAAGGAGGTGAACTTAGCTTTTGAAAGCCCAAGAATATTGCAGAGTGGTTAAAAGTGCCTATAAGAGAAAGATATCAGATAATAGCATGATTTCTAAAGAAATAGCAGGTCATTCCTTAACAACAATATCGAATGTCTGGAGCCTGAAGTCTGAAAATAAATTGAAGAATTAATTAAACTGCCAGCTAAAATAATTGAAAACAAAGCAATTCCATTTGTTTTCCAGATAAATGACTTTGCAAACAAAAAGTTTTCTCTGTGGAAATGTGGATGTTTCTATCTATTTTCGGTACAAATATGTTGTTCCATGCCTTTGCGGATCAGCTTTTACTAGCATGTTGCTCTGTCGACATGAAGATTACATTTTTCCTTATGCTTTGTTGCAGAAAGGTGTCATGATATCTATACTTTCTTAACAAAAATAGAAAGACAAGTAGAACAAAATATGTAAATGTATCAGATTTGATTATGGTGAGTTTGAGCAAATCACACCTTCTGAGTTTGGAGTTGTTTTCAGAACCATTCTGAGAATAAATTACACTGATTTCAGGATTCAAAATAATTAAAGGGGAGGGAAACATTTTCTAAACAGTTCTAGGTAGTACATGTTAGCTGATTAAGTACAAGATTAAATGTTTCTTGCTCAGACCCCTTCTAATTAAAACTTGTTATCCTTTTAACATATCTATTCAGTTAAGAAAAAAACAAAATCTTGTGTTTCTTTCATAAATATGAAATTCTGGTTGAATATACAGCCATACTCTTGAAAACTAGGCAAGTAGTACATCTGACCTTCCTTTAATCAAACTGTGAAAACACTGGAAAATTATAGAGTCTAAGAAGTAGAAAACTATTGCAAAACTGACTGTATTTTTTAATCTACTTATCCATGCCAACTTTTCTGTCAAATACTTTTCAGTTAATATAATAAGTTTGTATGTCTGATGATGTTTCATAAATTTCATATAAGAAGAGTGTGAAGACCAGGCAGTTAAACTTCATGGAGCATGGGTCAATTTACAAAATGAAAAAGAAAAAAGAGAAGGAAGAAGAACAAACTTCCAGAGAGAGAAGATTGCAGTTACATGGGAACCCGGTTAGGTCTTACTTTGCTGAAGTTCTTTCCTTTTGCACTACATAGGTGCTTTCTTTGACTTGGTTCTTAGTAATGCCCTAGGGAAAAGTTACACAGATGGCAGAAATTTCCTACATGAAGAATTTACTGTCATTTCTCCCCTTAAGAGATGAGAATGTAATATTCATTAAAAAGATTCCAAACTTCAGTCATCCCCTAATGATCATGCAAATTCCCTCATCAATGCATAATAGAACAAAAGAGATCTGTGCATTAAGAATCACTTCTACCACTTTCTATGGCATGTCATTGAAATGTTGTATTTCAAACAACATTTTGCAAAAGTTACTTATCAGATTTGCTTATGGGGCACATCAGAATAAGGAGGAAATGGCAGATGCTTCCCTGCAGTTCTGCTTTGTTTTGCTTGGCTTGGCCAGACTTGGATGTGTCAAAGGTAAAATCCAGCATAAAATATTTAGGCTTGGTGTTGATTTCTATTTCTGCAATACAAATGAAACACCAGGACTCCCTTCAGGATGTGGGAAGATTTCATGAAAATCCTTGCAGACCCAATAACTAGAAACAAACAATAAGAAACTCTCTGCTACTTATGCCCACACTCTCACTTGACCAATGACAAGAGGTGTGATTGGTGCTGGCTGGTAGTGATTTATGTGTCTTTAGGTTGCTTTACATAATGTTTTCATTCACAATAACACAGATCCCTCAAAAAGGAAAGAAAAAAATTACATCATGAGCCCTGTCATCTGCCCAGAGTGACAGACAGCGGTGAGTAAAAGCTGCACTGAGTTACACTCAAGAAGTAGATGTTGACAGGAAGAATCTCAAGTCAGAGTTAGGCTGGGAAACTGGACTGCCAGTGGGAGGGAAGGATAAGAAGTATGGATATCCAAAATTTAGTCCAATTTAGGTTTCTGCACTGAATTGGTCTCAGGATGCTCTTTCCCTTGATTACCTGGGGAGTCCATAAAATAACTTTGTAACTTCGGTAATGTGTCTTAAAACTCCTCACACTGACCAAGACCTCTTCTTTCATGTGCATTTCAGCTATTACATGCCTGGGATAGCTGTGGGAAAATCACATATGATTGCTGTTTTCCTTCTACTGGAAAAACCTAAACTTTAATTCTCCGTGAAATAAGACTGTGTGCTTAAATGATAGTTAAAATGGCTGTGAAGCTGCTCAGGCCTTGTGAGAGCTGAAAAACCCATGAAATGCCTGAGGAGATTAGCAGAACAGCGGGCCTCTGATGGTGTGTCCTTCTGGACAGTGTACCATGCTCAGGGGTGGGGAGAGCATCGCTCAGGTCACATCACACTGGGAACGACCTCCCGCTTAGACAGGGCTGATCTGACTGCTGTAAGAAGATGTCTAGAGCAGTTCGCTGAACAGCAATAGTATTTTTTAGGTGAGAAATGCAATGTAAAACCCTTGACCTTGGTGTGCTTATCCACCTCTGAGGATACGAATTTCATTTTCTCTTTGTAACGGCATGCTGAAAAATAACAAGTCAAGGCTCCGAATTCATCTCAGGTGAGGTTCATTTATCAGATATCAAGTTGCTCTAAAAACAATTCAACTTCTACATAACAGAGAGTCAGTAAGCATTAGATTTTTTGCTAACTTTCTGCCAAAGTCTGTGAGAGCAAGAACATTTCAATATCAGGGGTTTTCTTTATCTGATGATGACACTATTCAAAAGGGAGTGGGGTTGAAGTGAGGAGTACAAAGTCATGCTTGAGTAACTTTAATCATTAATAACTTGCTGATTTATAATTGGCTCAAAATCCTCCCAGGTTTCAGTTGTTAGTTCAATGGATTAACAACACAAGGACACTGACCTGCTGTGTCTTTGCAGGAGGAACTTCCTGAGTGGAGATGCAGGAGCGCTGATCTCATTACGCATACTGGGCAGGGGAGGATCAATTATACTTCAGAGAGGGAAGGCAGAGAGCAGAAAATGTGGCAAAATTAATGGAAAGGCTCTTTTTTTTTTTGGTTATGCTTTCTCTAAAATGTGACAAAAAAGAGGAATCCGTGTTAGGTCTGAAAATATGACTAGGGGTAAAACCAAATTGTACCATTTTAAGGGAAAAACATCACTGTAAGAATTGCTTTGGCTCATCAAAAATGTCAGGCAGAAAAGAGGATACAACAAAGCAAGCAATGGATTTAAACCATATCAGCTTTGGAGAAGGAAAAGATCACTGCAAGAGTTCTCCAAGGAAAGAGATGCTTTGTCAAGTTTATTTTCATTCCTGGTTTGCACAAGTAATAGAAGAGATATGATTTGCACCATCTTCTTGCTGCAGTTTAGATAAGTGACAAATTATGGTACGGTGTTCGCTGTGAGACACCAACACGGCTCTTGTGGATCAGCACACTCCTGTTCTCTGGACCATGAGCCAAAGCTGTGGAATTAGGTGTCTCTAATCTGGCATGACCCCTGCAGGGCTCAAACAAGTCAGGCTGGTTACTGTCTTCCATCAGCCAGGGCCCTGTCCCGGAGATTAATTACAAAAATTTAAACTAGATAAGGAGTTTGACCAAAGCTCTGCAACTCTAACCTAGTTAGATTGCTGTCAATTTTTAGTATACCCACTGGCAGGATCAGACTTTGTAAGTTAAATCCAGCTGATGGATCAGTCCTTCAATTGGAAAATGCAGTTGTATTAGATTTTGAGAGCACAATTTGATTGCATTTTTCAGAGGAAAAATTCCAGCTGGCTTGCTCTGGCAGTGTAAAACTGCGTTTTGTATTTATGTTCCAATTTTATTTAACAAATTAGATACTGTGTATTGCAAGAAACTTTTTCCTAATACATGACATTATCACAATGAAATGTTTTTTGTTGTTTTTGACTAAAACTCTGAACTTTGACTGAATAGGAAGTTTCACCATGGTGATTCTAAGTTTTTGTTTAGATTTGAGAATAATGACAGAGAAGTCATTCTTTTCTAGAGAACACAACAAAACCACTGTTTTCCATCCAGGTCTACCACTGACAATGATTGGAGAGAAACTGTGACCAAAACTGAAAGGGTTTGAAAAAAGTGGGGAAGCAATAATATTTATGACATGTTCCTATTAGTATGATAGCTCATTCTGCTCTGTCAGATGCTAGGTTGATAATCTGCTGGAAAGTTGCTGCCTCGTAATGAATAAATTTTCTTATCTAGTCTATACAGATGTTTCCATCCCTGTTGCCTATTTCAGGGTTTATACCTTGTCCTACTCGCATATCTGAGCAATGCCCACACATATCAAGCCTCAAAGTGAATTCCTTACTGGAACTCAGCTTCAGTACGTTGCCCATCAGCATCCCTGGTGTAGAGTGTGGGGGTGTTCTGCCCTTATTCTGGCATCCAAAAGTTACACGGTCAAGTCTCCTCTTGTCAGATGAAGTGTCATTGTCACTGGAGATAAATGGGCTCAAAGGATCTACCAAAGGTAGACATTTACCACTGACTTTCATTTCATCAGGAAGATTAAGGCAAGTTAATACCAACCTGTGATAAATGCAATTTCTGAAATTACTTTGTACTTAAGGACAGTACAAAGAGCTTCTGTTTTAAGCAAATACAGAACTATTTTCAGGTGATATTTGGCTGAAGGGTCCGGAAGAGTCATTGAATATCACCCTGAAGATGGAGTGTACCTGGGTACACAGCACAGTTCCTGCTTGAAGGAAGCAAACTATGTAGATTTACAAACGACTGGCATTTTGCACAACAGAACTAATGTAATGTCATCATTTACAGGCTGTTGCCATAAAGAACTGTGGATTTATTATTTGAGGTGCAAAAATGCTATCTACTTGTTCCAGGGAGAAAAGGGGGTCCGAAGGGATGTGGAAGCTGAAATTGAGATACTGCAAAAAACTTAACCCAAACAATAGTTTTATTACCAAAAGTGTCCAAGTAAACAGGAAAAAAAGCCGAGAGAGAAAGAGAGAAAAGAGAAAATAAGCCCCCAAGTGCAAACACCCAAATTGCCCAGGTGTTTCCCAAGGAGTTGTCTCACCGAACCCCCAGAATGCCCGGCAGTGGCTGCATCCTCAAGGGTCAGCTGCCTCACAGGTGACGGTGGGCATTCCCAGCAAAAGGCAACACTGTCCGGTCATGTGAAGGGAGCAAGCACCAACCACGGGCCACCTGCCCTTTTTCTAAGTAGCTGAAGTGACCTCAGCTGGGCAGGTGTGGCCATCACTGCCCAACAAGGGATCCTCAGCACCTCCCCCCCCCATTATGTAAGTGGGTCCCTCTTGTGCACATCTGGGGGCATTGGCACCTGCATGATATGCTCCAGGGGGTCTTTATTAAATGGGTCTGGGAGCTTACTTCATTCATCCTCCTCCTCCTCTCTTTCTCCTTCAAGTTCCCTTGGAGGGCCATTAGCCTACCGTGAGAGCTCAGTTAATTTTAGTTTAAACAGAAATGCCTCCTTCAAGGCCAGAGACCATCTTTATCGGCCTGTTTTCCCATAACTTGGCAGGAGAAGCACAACTCCTCACAAGTGAATGGGCCAAACACAGGTCAAAAATATCAGCGTCTACTTCCACCCAAATACGCTACTCAACTCAGTTTCCCTAAGTCTTTACACTAGATCCACAGACAGTTTCAAAGCTCTGGTACAAAGCTCTGTACCTTTTTTACTAGACAAAACACAATGAGAGAGCTCATTGAATCAGGCAATTTCCTAAGAAAGATTCACATGAGGACAGACTGATTGCACACATCCACCATAGATGGAATTCTTCTGATGTCTACATTGCTGTTACACATAATGTACTTTACTCAACACTTGCTTTAGCTCTGATGCAAAGACAGTTTTGCATTTGTTTCTGTATAAACTACAGTTTAGCAATAACTCACAATTTTCAATACTTAAAGGAGGTTTATGAGAAAGACAGGGACAAACTTTTTAGCAAGACCTGTTGTGTTAGGACAAGAGAAAATGGTTAACCTAAAAGAGAGACAGTTCAGACTAGATATAAGTAAGGGATTTTTAACAATGAGGTTGGTAAAACACTGGCACAAGTTGTCCAGAAAGGCTGTGGAAGCCCCATCCCTGGAAATACTCAGAGTCATTCTGAGCAACCTGATCTAGTTGAAGATGTCCCTACTCACAGCAGGAGGGTTTGAACTAGAAGGCTTTTGAAGGTCCCTTCCAGTCCAAAACATCCTACAATTCTATGAATTTATCCAATTCCTGTTTTCCCCCCATTTATGTCACTATAACTGAAAACACCTAGCTAAGGATGTAATACCTTTATAGGTAACCAAAACCTGTAAAAACTACTTATGACCACCCAGGTAGGAAGTGGCAGAGTCTGGCTTGTCCAAGGCCTGTGTGCAGTTGTCCAAACAATGCTCCATCCAATAGCTGACTGCTATTCTGGACTTTTCATAAAAATCATGACAATAAAATCAAATAACAGAAGATGGAACATGAGCTGAAGGTTGTGATGCTGCTGGAGATGGTTGGAATTGACAGGAGGGACCTGTATCATTCCTATGGAATGACAGCCTAAAGGTGAATGGACGGTGATGAACTTTATCTCAAATATATTTTCTATGTGAGCATATAACATGATCCAGTGCACATTGTGCAGCTCTATTTCTAGCTGTGATTTGCAGGCAGTCCATTTTTTTGCTCATGTAAGAACTACAGAATTATTAATATTTCCAAGTGGATGTCACACAAAGAAGAAACAAATATATATTTATATTTATCTTACTTTGTATTTATGGATAAAAGTCCTAGGGACCCTCCTCTCTAACAGACAGCTGCCAGTATGCACAGGAACCTGGAAAAAAAAAAGTTTTTCTATTTACAAAGGTGAGCTGTAGCAGCATCTTTTTTATTGCAGGGCAGTGACACTGTGGCAATGAGTGTGTTCCAACAGTATGCAGAGACAGAGATGCTCAGGAAAATGAGGGACAGCAAGCAAACAACATTTAGGGACTTTCAAAAGTGTTTGCACTGATCAGTTGCTGCTCATTAGGAGATACCCCGCAGGAATACAGGAGTCCATGGACAACAGGTCATAATTCACATAAGAAATTATTTCAGCCTTCCTCCAGCCCTGTTAAACCAAGAAGAAATAGAAAGGATAGAATTACAAGTGACACCAATAAAGTTTGATCTTGGCTGGGAAAACCATGGTGAGAGTAATAAGGGCTGATGTCAGAAGGCCCCCTGTGAGCTCCAAGGATGGGATTTTCAGGGCCAGAGCTGCAGCTTCACCGCATTGCAGAGGTTCCAGGCAGCTCCCACCAGCCCGTCCTGCTCCAAGGGCTCTCCAGCTCTGTTCAGATTATTTCCCTGTGCTGTTTAATTACAAGATCTTACTGGCTCCTTACACACTCCCAAACTGCAGGTTCATTATCTGAGCCCTCTCTTACCCAAATTCTCTGCTCTGAGGGATCCTACACAAAACACACAGTAAACATTCACAATTGCACCAAAGCTCTTTTTATACTTAAGCCAACAAGCACTCTGTAAACAAGTCACACAAAATCTGGTTATAACTGGGAAGTTGTGAAATAAGTGTAACATGAAGAGAAAGCAAAGGAACTGATTTTATGAGCACATTAACACGCAGAAACACCAAACATGGAACCCTCCACGGCAGTGACATTTGTAGTCTAAATCAAGATGATAACCACAAAGAGACAATAGAGAGATCTTGCTGTTCCTGTGATTGCTGAGGCTGCTATTAGGACTCCTGCCATTCAGCAAAGTAACTGCTGTTGTCCTTGGGAGCACCAATTCAGGATCTGCTTCAGTGGCTGTAATTTAATAGTAAAGGCATCAGAGGTTGAAAACTGGAACTTGGCAGGCATGCCTGGAAGAAGAAGGCTTTTTGTGTGCGAATCACTAAACCTTCAAATTCCTTCTGCAGCTCTGCTTCCCTCAGTCATTTTATTTCCAGGAAATGTACAGCCTCAGCATGTCAAAAATGAGAAGAATGGAAAAGCAGCCAGTGTTAAAATCACAGTGGTTTATATTGAGCTGCAAAGTCAATTTGAGAAAAGTTAGGGAGCCCAAGAAAGCAGAGCTCTTCTCTCTGCCTTCATGGATGCTTCTCTTGAACCGGGCTCTGGACTGCAGGCTGTGCACTCACACTTGATTACAGATTTAGGCAGCAAACTTCAGGCTTGGGCAGTTTGATGAAACTTGCGACCTCATATCCAGGGCTCACAGAGATGCTGTGGTTCAGATGAGTCACAGCATGTTTGCATTCCCTGAGCCCTTGGTGAGCATGAGCCAGCAAGTGTCAGCTCCACCAGCAAAGCGCTGGGCTGTGCAGAGCTGGAGCAAAGGCTGTAGCACCTGCAAGGGACTTAACCAGGTGGGCATTACCCACACCAACAAGAGCCAAGAGAGCCACGCCAGCTCCAAATGAGCCAGCGCTGCTCTGATGCTTTATAAGTCACTACTAAATGTCACAGGGACAGCAGCATCAATCTCTTCTTCACAATCCCCCAATTCACATATGAAATTGGCATATTTTTTTTATTGGGCATTTTTCCTTGGTGGCCCAGCTTTGGGCATCATTTTCATTTGCCTGTGGACTCTCTGCATCACCCACAGACATGTGGCAGCTTGGGCAGTCGCTAAGCCCACAAAAAACGCTAGGGCAGTGAACTTTGCCTGGTCCCAGAGAACGGTGCCCTCTTACACTCACACTCTTCCAGTTCCCATTTAAATAAAACCTCTGTCAGGGCAAGAAAGCACTAGTGCTGCTGAGCCTTCCCAAGGCTCCTCTGTCAGGCTGACAGTCAGGATGCAATTGATACATTCTCAAAAACACAGCGTACCCTGTTGGTGTTAGCTGGTGTTTAACATATTACAGTGATGTGTTTTGCTGGGATGAGAAGTGAGATGAAGCCTTAGTGCTTAGGTCTAATGCCTGTGGCATTTTTAAGCACTTAACTGAATGTAGGATGTGGCCATAGCTGACACAGGTGATGGTGGTGAGTTTCACCATGAATACAAAGTTCTTCACTCCTGGCTGCAAAAACATGAACACCTAAATAGAGTAGCTGCTGCTCAATTTTGCTGTGATAGAGTGAAATCCTTACAATAAAGAGAGAAGTTCAAGTGTCCATGTGCATGTAAACCTCAGGTCCACCCCAGTGTACATGCTGGGGGCGCAGCAGCCAGGCCATACTAGTCTCCAGCTGTGCTGGCCAGGGCCTTGAGCAGACTCCAGCTGATGAAGGACAGGGTTGATATCTCCAGCCAAAACTGTTTTATTCCCCATACATAACCTATGAAAAAAATCTTTTTTAAAAAACATTCTCCAAAGAACTTAGTCTTTACCGAAAAAAAAAATCAAAATTGGCTCTGTGACTGATGTTACTATATATACCAAAAATGCAAATACATCTCCCTTCCAGTGCAATGCACGGAGAAGAGGCAGGGTTCTGCAGACACAACCTGCTATTCAATTTATAGAAGCTCTAAAATAAAAACAAAGTTCCTTCTGGAAGGGCTCTGTAACACAAGGGTGCCTATGGTTGATGCTGAATCATACTCTGCTGAGCTTTAGGGAAAAGAAAAGAAAACACAAGTGACTCTGAGCACCACTGCAAGGGTAACTGATATTCTATTTGAATTAAATATTTCATTTACTCTGTCACAGTGACTGTGACCTTTTCAGCTGCAGTTTGTCTCTAAATGACTGATGTTCCTCACGTTACACACATGAGGCTCAACAGACATGGTCTGTCAAAGAATGAAAATAGCTCTGTGGGTATTTTGTCTCCCTGTTTCATGGAGATATAACAGTGAATGCAATAAAAAGTAATGGTGTGGAAGAGATCATGCTGCTGCTTTCCAAGGGTCATGTACGTATGGTTGATGAGAAACCCTGGCATTTCCACTGTCTACTGAATTAAAAGAACAGTGATGGGCAGCAGCAGCCACCTGAAAACATGCTGTCCCATGGCTTCAGAGTCAACGTGACCTCAGCAGAAAGCTATTCCTAGAAGTGAACTTTCAGAATAAATGTACTCTGAGTTGGGTGAACTCTTGAAGCCCTAAGTTTTCTTCATTGTCTAGGGTCTGGTACTTACAGGTGAATTGAAATTATTTTATGGAGATAACAGTCCACCTGTCCTCCCACTCTCAGCTGCACGCAGACCCCCATCAGAAGGGTGCACTGCCAGAGCTTGGAGGGAGTTTCAAGGTGCTTGCCCATGCTCTGATAGCTGATGCTGGTGATTTTATTTCTCTCTTCTCAGAGAACTGCATCATCTTCCTCCAGAAAAGAGAAAGAATACAATTTTTTCAAGTATCTGCATTAGTGAGCCCCAGAGCTTATTTTGCTGGAACAGTAATAAACCCTATTTTCTTTTCTTATTTTTCAGATTTAGTTCTTTTCAAAGCACCTTAAGGAAAGAAATAAGACCCTTCTCTGGGTGTCATAAGTCCCTGCTGCACAGGAAGTGACACCAGGTGCCACAGCACGATGCAGACAGCCCGGAGCACACAGGCAAAAAAGACCTGGCAGCTGGAAGAAAGGGCACAAAAGCTGTCACCGGCTGGTTACTTCAGGATGCTGTGGGGTAACCAATAGTCACCTGTGTCACTGTCTTCATCATAGCCAGCAAAAGGCAGACCTGGATGCAGCTGGATGGCTTTGGACTGGAATTCAACACAGGGAAGGAGATAATGTGGAGGCAGAAACAGCTGAGCTGGGATGAGAAGGGACAATACAATCTCTTTTAGTAGCTCTGATGGCTTTAAGTGGTTGTTGAACTATAACCTGATTTTAACACAGAGAGATACACCAGAGATCGATCACTGTTCAGGAATGAATGGCCTGAGAGTGTGCACAGACCAGTGTCAAGTGTGCACGGAGTCATGTAATCAGCAACAGAAAAGTACTGCAGGGTTCTTTGCAACTTTGTGAAATCCCAGTTTGACACAGAAGAAAATAGCACTTCTGACAAGAGTCCACTCATTTTTCCAGTGAAGGTGCTGCAGTGTCTGCAAAATGAAGCAATTGGAGAATACTACAGGAAGAGGAAGGGTCAGGATGCAGAAATTATTGGGGATGGTATATCTGATATGATATGCACAGCCAGTCTCAGCGCAGATGCATCATCCCATGGATGTTCACTGAGGATCAAAAGACTTGGCTATAACAGTCTTAACACTGTACTTGCATGAATAAGCTGGAGAGATGAGAAACTGCTGGAGGGTAGCTCAGTGAGACCCCTCAGAGGAACACGAACAGGACTCTGAACCAGTCAAGAGGCTGGAGAGGTGGGAGGCAGCCTTTCCCTACAGCACTGAAGGAGAGAGGCAGAGGACAAAGTCCAGCCATTAGAGAGCCACAGAGGAGACCAGAAGAGCCACGAATGGAGGTAGACTAAGCTGAATTATAATATAGGCCTGTATATTTTGTTCCATACTCTAGAAATAAGAGGAAACTGAGGAAACATTAAACTCATGTGATAGATGGATTTTAAT
>WBMV01007500.1:331140-346368 GCA_013396655.1 Campylorhamphus procurvoides | reverse complement strand
GGGTCTCCCTGCCTTTCAGGGAGACAATAGATCCTTCCAATTGTCTTTTTAATCAACTTTTCTAGTCTAGTACTTAAGGTTACATCCTGGCCCCAGTTACACTTCTCAACAATTAACACAAAACAAAATACAGGCCCCAATACCTTAGATATCTTCACTTGGATGGCTTTGTTTTGTTTGTTTGAAATCCTGATTCCTGTAGACTAAAGAAACCTTAAATTTGTTCCTATGAGAATAAAGAAATATTTTGTTGAAAGTCAAGGTAAATTGTGAACAGAACATCCAGATTTTGGCCACAGAACAACAGTAGTCTGACTCACAGCATGTTGTTTAAAGAATCATAGAATATTTTTTTCAGTACATCTGTCTCTTCTCAACAATGGATGTCCCTATCTAGTAGACACATGTCTTTACTGGCATTTTTTGGCTCTCAATAGATAAGAGAATTTTCATATTGTTCTTAACCCCATGGATGGAAGGTTTATGATTAGTGTTTGCACAATCTACTATGACTATTTTTTTTGTTGTGACAGTTAATAGTCACTGCTGCTCGTGGCATTTTTCCTGAATCTTTATTAATTTGAATATTCACCTCTGCCTTGTTGTGCTATGAGTTTCATACCTATCCTTAATAACTTTTCATTGTAAGAATTACAAATAAAAATGACTCAGGGGATTTGTAAGCAATATAACTTTGAGACAAAACTTTCTTTATATTTTCAGTGAAATCTGTATTTATATCATTTCTAGGAAATCATTCCTTTAGCAAAAGTGATTACATGTTATTGGCAAGGCTGGTGCTGGAGAGAACATTGAAAGAAGCAGCAATAACTATCACTGCTGATTATTTTCATTGCAATGATCTTATATTTCATTTCATTTTTGTCAGAAGAGTAAAACTGAAGAGAACAGAATTTCTTATTCTCAGAAAAGTACGATGAGTGACCTGTACATATCAGTAATTCCAAGAAAACGTTAATAACAATCACCTAATGTAATCACTCCAATAACAACGCATGGTTTCTTTGCATTTAGGCATTCAAATAATGATTCCCCTGTCACGTAAATCTCAGGAAAAAGTGCCTTTACCTCTAAAAAGGAAAATTTAGATCTTACAGAACTTTCTGAGGCAACTTTATTTAGTTGCTTTTATCTTGAAAAAATGAAGACCAGAATGCAATGTTTTATTCCTTGTTTTCTGGGGGTGAAGAACCCAGTGCCCAGGCCAGGTTGGCTGTCAGAACAATATCAGAACTGAACCACAAAAGAAAAGTGGAGGGGGAAACAATAATTACCTGATTTTATAATTTGATTTTGCTCTTACTAAAATGTGGCACCCAATAAAAATTGGCACAGTGGAAGTTTATTTGACTTAGCAATTTTCACAGAAGTAGTTCAGTGTTTGTTGTTTGGGTTTGTTTAAATTATTTGTTGGCAAGTAAATAAATTTAAATACATTGGACAGTTTACAGATGATGATCAGCAGATATTTTTTAAACTGACTGTAATCTTGTTTTGTACTTTTAAATTATTTATTTAATAATTTGTTGGGGTTTGGTTTGTTTTAAACCAAAGGATCAATGTCAATGGCTGGCAGTCCCACTAAATTGTACTGGTTGAGAAGCAAAGTGTGGCTTTTAAGCTTATTGCTACCTGCACCTCTTAAAACACTGACTCATCTGAATGTACATTCAGGCAATTTTAATTTTTGTGTGCCACGCCCCTGAAATTACCAACATTTTAAGCTATTTTATGTTTGCAAACTGCATACAAATGCAGAACTTGTAATAAGCATATTAAATATTTTTAATAAAATTGTCTTTAAAATGCTGAGTACATAAGCTAGTATTTTATAATAATATTTCACATTTAGAAATAATATGTCTTAATTTTTATATACACCTAAATAATTGACAATATATTTTTACTTAATATAACAAAATAAGGGTTTACACACATAGAGAGAAAACTGAGAATATTGGATTTTGGGCACTTAAAGTACAAAAGCTGTTTTCTAAATTCTCAGTTACTAACCCTATATTCCCAAATTCTTCCATAACACAGCACTGGCCTGGCAGTCTTTAGTATTAGTAGATATTTTTCTTTCCTAACCAGTTTTTATTTATGTATTGGAAGGAGTTGGAGAGCAACGCAGTTTATTTTCCTTATCAGTTTTCCCACCTTCACATAAACACACTCAAAGTGAAAATAATTTGCTCCTGCTCGTGAAACTGAAACCAAAAGTAATTAAAGCGTAACTTTTTCTACCCAAAAGATACTGACTGCACTTAAGACTCTGAACTTTAATTCCATTGGAGGGGCTAAAAATAATCTTTAGGAATATCAGCATTTTAAATGAAATGCAGCTCAAAGCGAGCTCAACTACAAGGAGAGACATCCTGTCTCATCCCACTCCCTGCCCACTGCCCACTCAGTGAATAACCAGAAGCCTCAGAAATAAATTACATTTTTAACTATGCTTGTCCATCACCTGCATCTTCAGCCTGGCTTTGCACAACCTCAGAGCACACTACAACATAATCAGGGTGGACAGGGAAAACACAGCCTTGCTCCACTGCAGACTTTTCATGACTTGCATGGCACACTAAAGCGAACAAAAAGTTCCAGCAAACTTTGTAAGTGCTGTGCCTAAAGCCACGTTCAGGGAACTGCAGCAGTTCTGCAGCACCGAGAAGGAACTGGGAGCCCAAATTGTCCCAAGAACCACAGAAGCACAACAAGCCCCCCAAACACAGAGCTCAGCACCATCCTGATCCCACTGTCAGGCAGTGCAGCCCCTCTGAGGAGCTCTCCTCTCCCCAGCCCTGGGTGCTGCATCTCCTCTGGGTCAGCTCAAGCTGCAGGTCTGTCCAGCGAGTGGACCCAGCTGAAACTGAAGCATGGAATTTGACAGATTCACTCTTTTTTAACAGAGCAAGTCACTGCTGCACCCATCTCCCCACATCGAACCCGTTGTCTCCTCTCTCCCTTCAAACACGTCATATATTTCTGTTCCTTCACTCCAAGTGGCACTAACCTTGGCCAGTCAATAAACTGCCAGAAAACTATTCCAGCAGGAGCAGTGGGCAGCCTTTAGCTAGGCAAGCTCCCTGAATCAGCATTCACACAACCCATTGCCAAAAGCAGCGGAAGAAGGAGGAAGAACGAGTGAAGAAGGCGGTGGTGGCAAGCAAGGACTGTGGCACTTGAATTTCTTTAAGCTGTAGAGAAGACGGTTCAAAGTGGACAAGGAATAATCTCTTTCCTTAATATTTAGTAGGTTTCAAGCCTAAATGTTAAATATCATACTATTCAAAGAAATTTTAAGGGAAAAACTGACACAAACACTGCCAGGATACACAAATTTCCCCCTTCCCCAGACTCAAGGCTTGCTCACTGAGGCTGTTCTTTTGTGGCCATCACTCAATGACCTTCCACACCTGCTTTGTCATCCTGGCAAACACCTGCATGGCCATGCACAGCACCAGACCGAGGAATTGCTTCAACCAAGCAAATGTGTTTGAGCTGGAGGTTTTTGTTTGGTTGTTTTCAGTTCTGCCAGATCAATTTTCCAATCCCCTTAACACAGGGCTGTGCTGCTGCTGTGGCTCGGCAGAGCTGAGCGATCCGAGGAAGGACCTTCTGAAGTCAATCATAAAGAACTGCCACTCCAAAACCTCCCAAGGCTTAATTAAAAGGGAAGTAAAATACAGCAATTACTGTTTGAAAACATAACTTCATCAGTTCCTGTCACTCAGAGAACAAACTTTAACTTGCACCACAGTAGCTCCACACAGTGGAGTGCTGTGCTTAAACTCTTTATACTTTAACACACAATCCCTTAACAAGGCTCACCTACTAACACAGTTTACAGTCCCAAGGGAAGACCTGTAATGAATGAAAAGTTGGGCATTACCCAGCATTAGGACCAGAAGAGTGCACAGAAAGGAAACAAAACCTCAGTGCTTGGGAGGCCACATTTAAGTATATTTCTCTTAACTGACTAAATGAGCCCAACTAGGCTTTTACAGAAAGGGGATGGAGTGTGATGACCTTTTAGAGGAATTTCACCTAAAAGGTCTAAATGGTGTTCTGGATGACTCTCATCACTGACTGCAGAGGACAGCAAAGGTAACACTGCATGCAGGGTGAACACCTCTCTGCATTAGCCCAACCAAAGCCAAACCAAACCAAACCCCAACTAAAGGGAGACAGGTTTGTCTACAGCTTGTACTCATAGCACAGCTTCTCTCTAAGATCCACTTAGCCTGCTCTACTTTATTCTAAGATGTTCTGACAGTATTTACTTGGGGAAAAAAGAAGAAAAGCAAACAAACCAAAAAAAATTAAAAAAGAAGGCTTTATTTTGCTTGTGCTTTGGCTCAGGGATTCACACTTTGTCGGGGAGATGATCCAAGGATTGGCAATCATCTCTGCAATACTCAGTCTGAGTGATATGCTCGATGCTAGACTGTGACACAGAAAAGAGAATTATTTTTCAAGAGAGCATTCAGGTGTCCTAATGATTAGAGCCTCCATTTTCCCCCAAGAGCCCCTGTCCTACCCATCTTTCTATAAAAGATAAACCAGTTTTAACAGATAAGCCTTTCTTCCACTACACAACTAAGTTGCAGATTCTTGCAGAAAAATATAAAACATCCTTACTTTGCAATCAATAGACAACTAATTCCACACTGAAAGTGCCCTTTGCTGAACAGTTGGATGGAAATAGATTTTTCTGGTGGTTTGATTGAAAATGAGTGAGACAGGTATTGAGAAGACATTGAGAATGTGAAACTCAACTATTTTACAAAAGGGACAAATGAATAGAAAGAGAGCATTCATTTAGTGAAAAGCAGAACACAGAATTATCACAGGGTTCCACAGTCAATCACTACTTTCTTCTTCCCCTTCTCATGATTTACTATGTCTCAGTATACTTTCAGACTTTATTTAGCACATAAGGATATAAAATCCCTTTCCCCAAATCAATCACTTTTAGTCACATCTTAGTTCAAGCTTTATAAATATAAGCAAATGCACGCAAGAAAAAATAGCCAAATAAAGCATTATTTTGCTAATAGAAATAATAAACCCATATATACAGGTTGGAATGATGACTCTCATTAATTCCCATTATTTATGAAAATACCCAGAGCCACAGGATATTAATTTTCTTTGACAATTAGAATGCCATAATACAGGAATTATTTTGTATGCATGCAAGGAATCAGTTTTGTTACATTTCATAGCTTTGATTAGATAAATAAATATATATATGTCCAAATGTGACGAATAAAATTCTTTAGAATAAACTAGGTTGTAATTACTTGAGTAAGGGCTTTAGCATTGAATAATTCAATTAATACTGAATATATTCAAATAGCACAAAGCAATAAACAGCCTCACATTTTACAGACCAATACCAGTATTATGTTTGAGATCTTCACTTGTACTGAAAAAAATCTCATGCTATTTAACAACTGATAGCTGTTCATGATTCCTTCCTTTCCCTAAGTATCCAAAGGATGAAGAACTAGAGCATGGCAAATGATTTGATCAGGATAAATGGAAGAAAATAACATGGGAATAGGAGTAAATGAATAACAGTAAAGTTTCACCTGTCACTGTCAGTGGATCAAACCCAAATGTTCACAGGGACAGAAAACATTTGATGTCCCAGTGCTCATTCTATATCCTCACTAAACCCATGGTTTATGGCATGCATAGATAACTTCCAAAAAACACCAGTTTATTCAATATGCTTGTTTTGCATTGCACCAGTTTCAGGGCAAAACTGAACTTAAAATAGAAATTGATCCCTGTAAAGAATCGGTTTTAAAGATAAGGTGTTTTAATGATTTATCTCAATACGCATTTTAAAAAATCCAGTAAAAGACAACCCTGTTATTAAATCTTTAGTGATAAGGAAGTAGAGAAGCACAGTACAGTTTGCATACAACTATGACATATCTATCCTGCTGATGAAAAAATGAGCAAGATTCCATCTCTGTATGGTTTTAAAGATTTGTGGAGTAGTAATCCTAATTACCCATTGGGTTTCTATAGTCATGGACATAATCTGGCAAAATCAACGACATCTTGATGCACCAACTTTCATGTTTTAGCAATCTACAATGTTACATCTCAGAGAAACATCCTTAAATCCAGGGATTTCCATCTTCTCATTCAGAACTTGCTCTTTTATTCTTGGGCAGTTTAAATAAATAAGCACAAATCTCAGGAGATCTGATGAATACAATGTGGGAGAGAGGAAAATCAAATCAATTAAGGAGATGCCCTGATAGAAGAGAGATGCTCCTAAGATGAGTGCAATAGACTCTGAAACACTGATGGATCTTTAGAAAAAGGAAGCTAACTCGTTTGCCATTGGCATCTGGGAAAAAATTTATTGTTGTTATTGATCATCGTTGCTTGATGACCTGGGTAAAAATACAGTTTATTCCAATGTTAATTCTGTGGAAGTCAATGTCTCTCAAAAGCCTTATGATAAGAAGCTTTCTCTAGACTTCCATACTATACTGTCTTATGGAAGTTTTTTCCAAATTAAAACCAAATGGAGATCAAGTGTCTTTTACTCTCCCACGCAACACATTCCCTTTTTTACAATCAAAATACAAAGTACATAAGACTAAGCATATGAACCAGGCAAAGGAAAAAACACATTTAAAAACAAGTTGTAGGCTGGGCTTTAACCTTCTCTAGGCACATACATATACTATAAAAAACCTGATGTGCACCAAAAGTTTGAATTTTGTCTTTGAACCTTCTGACCTTGCAACATCATCAGTGAAAATTGACTGACTGCTCTAAAACTGCACTTATTTAAAACTTCTGTTGCCCTTGGGATTGCTTGGACATCTAGTTACTCCTTCAGCTGCAAAGGAGGGTGCTGAGCTGGGGAGGAAGATGTGCAGCCTCAGAAATTGTCTAGCTGGAAATGCTCACTCAGTTGTTGAATTGCTTTGAATATATCTATATAGAACAATTACATTCGTGATCTAATTCCACAGAAAGATACAGAACAAAAGCTCAAGATTCTCAGTCTGATGTAAACATCATTGCCTTTACTTTATGTTTCCTTGTTCTTAGAAAGCACTGCTAATCCAAGATCAAGTTTGGTCCTTATCTGTGACCTAAACAAGTGAGAAAAAACGTGTCAGCCTTCAAAACATGAACAGTCACCCAAATGGTATAGAGTTACTATATGGCAAAACACCTACAGAGAAGAAAAAAACACTTCTTTTTTCTGTTTTCAGAAAAGTTTTCTAGCAAGCTTCCTCATTTTATATATTATACTCCAGTACCCTCTACTATGGTTTATATTTACGCTCACAAAACCGTATTAATTTCAAATAATGAGATTAATTCCTAGAATTATTATTACAAGTGCTATTACAATTTCTTTTATGTCTGTGGGCATATTCCTCTCTCCAAATTTTCTAGACTAAGAGTCTCCTCACACAAAGCTGCTAGCTACACCTTATTTTGGGCTGGAGTCCTTCAGCACATTAAATCCCCACGGAAGACTCTGCAGGTATCTAGAGCATACACTGCTGATGGCTTTAGGCTTCACACAGAGTTGGTGTTTCTCTTCTGTTTGATCTCAAATGCTAACAACTTCTCCTTGAAAAATTTAAGTTCAAATTAATACAGAGTTCAGTAACACCAATGTATGCAGTGGTTATGACTCAGAAAACACCCATTCAAATGCCTTGCACTCCAGCAATTGAAGAAGACCCCTATGAGTGTTTAGAAACACTGTCTGAAGAGAAACCATGAAAATTTAGCCCAAGGAACAATCATGCCAACACAACTGAGTGAGCTGGCAATCACACCATGCCCAGCCAGGACCAACAGGAATGGGCACAGCATCTCCCTACCCACAGATGTGCCCCCCCTTCACCTGAGCCTACAACCCCCTGGCAGATGTGTGTAGGGAACAAAGGTGGGCTCTGAACATCTGGGCAGCTCAGCTCATGCTGCTGGCATTTCATAAGCAAGTCTGAACTCTGCCTTGCCCTGACACACCAGCCATGAAAGTTCCCAATGGCTATTGCTGTGCCATGTTTCCCAGGTTTTCTCTCTGCAGGAAGGCATTATGGAGCTGTGACAGGAATCAGGACGCTGAACTGGAGGGATCTTTTGTGTCAGTGTACATAATCTTACATTCTCATTATTTCTCAGAGACACAACCCCAGGCCTGTTCGTTTTAACCTTGTCAGTGACCCAGCCACTAAAGTGAGGTGGAAGAGCCACCCTGTGCTAGCAGGAGGTATGTTTGATGCATACATAAAACCAGGGGAAATCAGGTGCTGAAATCAAAACACAACAAATGAGAGAGATTTAGCAACTAGACTAACTATAATCCAGCTAACTTTCACAAATTTACTTTGAATTGCTTTGCACCCTTCATGTATCCAGTTACTGGGAACAAAAATGTTATCAATATCCTGATGATGCTTCATTAAAGAACTGCATTTAACAGAAAGAACTCCAAAAACTACAGACTTCTGAATATCCACTGACTGGAACATCCAACACATCACAGCCAGGAAAGTGTTCTGGAGTGAAGGTATATCCATTTCAACACTTAAGAATCCACCTCACCAGCTCCCCTACATATGAAGTGTGTACAAAGTGTACATCTACCATTTTACTGTGATAAATACATCATAACATTCTTCTCACAACTTGATTCAAACTGTGGGATCTTCAAACTGAAGCCCAATACCCTAAACCAAGCAAATTTCCATAAATCAGGATTTTACAGGAAGTGGAGATGCTTAGAGAAGTATTTAAATGTCTCTGCAAAACGAAAGTCACAAAGTCACTTAAAGAAAGATAAAGAAAAATGTGTATCTTCTTCCTTCCCAGTCAATCCAAGATATTAAAAAACCAAGGGTTTGATTTTTCAATCAACAAAGCCTGAGTATTAACACCTGATTTCCTTCAAAGGTGTGAAACCTTCAGAAACTGTGGGGGCAGAAGAGTTAGAGAGGCACAACTACAAATGTGGTTAGGCCACTTAAAACACATACCTTATCTTTCCCCACAAAGGAAAAGAAACAAACAAACCCTCAGACATACCATGGCCAAGAAGGAAGATTTGATCAGAGCTTTACTAATTTATTTTATGTGCTGTGATTACAAAATGTGAAGCCTCACTAAGGAATCACACCAAAATCTAAGTTACGGTAGTTTCATTATCCGATATAACTAATGCACAGTTAAAAGCTACTTAGTAAATAGTTGCTTTGTTTTGCAGTTAATGCTACCAAAGTGGCTTCAAAATCATCTAAAAATGCAAATCTATGATAAAAAGTGGGATTTAATCCATATCCACTCTATATATTCATCCATATTCACGGATGCCCTGAAAAATATCTACCACAGGTCACCATTAAGGGACACATGAATTTTCTGAGAATGTTTATGAAAGCAGTAAATATTCTTGCCTTTATAGTGTACTAAGCCAGTAACGTGTCAATTTTCTTTTTCTCTAAGTAATATGGAGAGAAGTTCAAAGAAATCATTTCAAAGAACACAAAATTCTTGTGTCTCAACATTACAAGTCCATCAAAAATTAGCAAAATAGAAGCTCTTCTTAGAGAGATAAAACAGCTTTGGAAAAGACAGTTGATAATTAAAAATACAGAACTTTCAAGGTATTTTCTGGACTAACAATATACTGTCAGAAAAAGCACATGGTATGTTTAATATGTGAATTATAAATGTTTTACTCCAAGATTAAAACAAACAAAAAAAAATCAACCATGTACTTATTGACGAATAAGGTTACCTATCCCATGCCATCCAACCACCCAAAACCTCAAAGCACAGAAGTGAACAGGGAGAGACCTGTGCATCCCTTTTCACCCTGCAAACACAGTTTGTGAAGGTCCTGCTTCTAACAGACACACAAAAATAACACACTGCCCAGTAACAGCAGATTTGGAATTTATTCCAGCAGAATTTGAGAGAATCAGAGAATTACAGGCCTGCATATCTGTGACACCCAACAGATCTGCACATCCAGTTATCACACATTTCAGAAGTCATTCTGATTGAGTAAGATGAAAGCATAACTGTTAGTAACTTGGTTTTCCTCCTGCCTTGGCATGGGTCAGAAATGCTGCAGCAGTCAGGAAGGGATGAAGCTGCACCCACTGAGAAGTCTAAAAGGGCCACGGCATCCCTGGTGCTGCTGCAGCTCCGACAACCTGCCCGAGGAACAGGCTTTCATTAAGCCCTTTGTGTCCGACAATTCAGCCTCATTCAAGAGGTACTGAACACCAGCATAGGGGAAGGAACCTTGGGGGACAGCACAGTCTGGCAAGTCAGAAGCAATTATTCTGTAATTCTAAACATCATTGGCACCACGGTAGTAAATCTGTGATTGACCAAAAATCTCCAGAAATTAAATTGCAGTAAAAGCCAATGACTCTGCAGGTAAGAATTGCCAGAGCCTCACATGCTTTAGGGATGGGGCATCTCTCCCCTTTTCCCTGTCCCTCCTTTTTTTTTTTTTTTTCCTATGATGGCCATGGACAACTCAAAGTAAGTTACATAGAAACAAAACTCCAAACACATACTTTCTTAATATGCCTATTTTGTAGATGCACGTACAAATGAGTTTCATCCATAAAACCCACTAAAACACCTCTTTATCTGTGAGCCATTTGCAGCTCTACCCAGGACACGGGCAGAAGTTCCTTGCACTAGACATGATGGCTTCATTCCTGTAGAGCTCTTGCATTTGTGCTCTGGTTTAAAGAAGTGAAAGTCGCCAATGGCGGGTTGAACAGCTAATCCTCAACTCTAGTTTAAGTCAGATGTTCCTAAGGGGTGAAAGCAACACACACAGGTCTAATGTAAACTCCTGGTCTTGTTTAGTTGGGTTGGGTCAGTCAAGCAAGTCAAAGTCTTTCACCTCTCCTGAAACAAGCAGTAACATTTGCACCACTGGTCAAAATCGTATCGTAAAAATTCAGGCATTACATCTCAATGTCTATAAGACCCCCTTTATGAATAAGATCTTTAACCAAGACCTTGAGAATCAGCACATCAGAAACAAGCAACAGAAGACAGATCCCAAGACAATCTGGCCTTCCTGCAAGACAGGATGAATTAAAACAACCAATTTCAAAGAGGAAGAAAATTACTGCTGCCCAAACAACCAATTCTGGCTTGTTGTTGATAGCAATTTTTCATCAAATAGCCATAAGAAATTACAACAAACTCCAAGCTGTGTACTGTAGGTAATGGATTTACCCCTCCAGCAAACTTAAGCAAAACAAATGTTTAAACTTTCCAGTAAATGCACACAAAACATGATGAAGATTTGATCGCTGCAGTGTTACTAGGGCTGCGAGAGAAACTTCAGGTTTAAGTGGGTAATTCCTATGCAGTATCAAATTTTCAGCTAAATGACAGCATTTCTCCTCCAATTTTCATTTAAAAAACTAGCCCAGTCGATGAAGAACAGCCCACAGGATCACTTTTTTGGGCTTGTGGCCACTACTGTATACATAAAGTTTAAATTTCCTTGGGAAGTCTTTGGGTCTTACTTATTAGGTGATTAAACCTGACATACAGCTTAATGGAAGGCCATAGAACTTCAGCCAGTTGCTCCTGAAATTCGTTTCAGTTTGTAATCTCACTGTAGCTGTATAATTTAATGTCAAAGGCCTTAGTTCTAAAAATAAAACCAAAAATACTGAATCATCATTGGAAGTGAAGTATCACCTTGAGAATAGTAGACACCATGACAAAAAAAAATGCATATGTATTTTTGCAAGACACTTGAAAAACAAAAAAAAAAAAAAAAAAAAAAAAAAGACATTTTCCATTCTATAAAACATAGAAAAATGTATAATTTTGAAGTACAGGACTTTAAATATGTTAACCTGTAATATTTTAATGGAAGTGGATTAAGTCACCTTAAAACAGTAGGTTTACGAGCAATGTCAAGGTGAAAAACAGTGAAGAAAAGGCACTGATGCACAGGTGTGCTTGCAAAGTTCACTCTTTTGCTTACTTCTTGGTAAAACCCAGTAAAAATGCTTTGATATGACTAGCAATCATGGTCCAAGCCTAACTATGGTTATATAAATGGATCCAGTGGGCCCTGTATACCATCAGCTACACACGTAATCCTCCCAGGAAAGACAGAAACACTTGATAGTTTGACTAGATACAATGTCAACAGACAGAGAACTTCAATGCTTTGCCATCACAATACCAAAAAAACTATTAAATTCTACGAGAACAAGACTCTTCCCAACTCAGCACAGCATCAATAGCTGTCTCCCAGCTGCCATTTGGTGTGTCTGACCTGCTGGCCAACACACTGTGGTCGTGGGGAGTGCTTGTACAGAATCATTCCCACATTTCATCAAACCAACTTGTCATGCCAACCACAACCCAGAAGGACTTCAGTCCCAGACATCACTGCAAGGGTTTGCCAAAGGAGGCCAAGGGATTTGGGAGCAAACATAGTTGGCTTCCAAGATAACTCTCTAAATGAGGTGGATACCCTCTTTCTAATAACTAGATAATGAGAAGTGACAACAATGTTTCGATTGGTGGGAAACAGTCAGTAAACCAAAGGAAAGTTGCCACAGTGAAAAAGAAAGTAGCTCTACTATTTGCCCAAAGGGATTTACAAAAGCCTTCCCAAAACCCACACTAAAGCAAATGGCAGCAGGCACATACAAGAGAGATGCCATAAGATGTCAATGCCTGTTGAGACAAACTTGGGGAAATACAAACCCAATGGCACCTTCTTTTATGTTTTCCTTTACCTGTCTTGTACACCAGTTTCTCCACGTCTGTCCGCCTCACTAACAAACACACTGTCACTTCAAGAATCAAACTTATAAACAGCAAAACTCTGTTATTCGCCTCCCCCATAGAGGCTGTCAACATTACTGCTTGTTTCATTTTCCATCTAGAAAAAAAGAGCCCTTTGAATGTTTCTCAATAAAGTTTCCCATTTTCTTCAGATCTCCAAAAAAAATAAATAGCAGGTAGTCATTACCACAACCTCTAGAATGCTTGGGAACAAATGCCATGGAGGATATAGAGCCCAGGAACAAATGACATCGAGGATATAGAGCCAGACCTACAGTCAGCCTTCCAGCCTGTTCATACATTTCAAGGTCTTGATCTTTGAATTCCAAATCACTGGCCTACACAGAGATCAGCTCCCTCTCTCCAGAAATGACATCCAGAGTAAAAATAATCCCACAAACAAGTGAATCCATCAAGGTTTTTTCCTCTTAAAAAAACCCCAACCAACCAAATAAAAAAAAGACAAAAAAAACTTACCTTCATTTTTTATAAGAGGAATTTTCACTTGTATTTTGGAACAACCATGACACATAACAGCAGGAGTAGCCGGCATTCATACTCAGGCTAACAATTGCAAATAGATTATTCACTTTTTTTATCAAAACACCAGATCAAGAGCCAAAAGGAAAAGCAGAGGTATAACAAATGGCACTGGATTTCAAACACCAGGTTCAAAGAATATTGTATGGCATGAACTATAAAGCAAATAGCCATGAAATAGAAGTAAAGCCCCAATCAATAACATGGGCAGTTGACAGAACAGTTTAAATTACTTAATATTTAATATTTCACATGAACTTGCAGCTATGTCCTTCCCAAATTAGTGTTCACTACATTTAAATTAGATATCATTTTCTGACTTTTCAGACATGACTAGAAAATTCATTATAACACAAAACATATAAAAATGAACAACAACTTAGAAAAAAGAGACAGCTTGACCACATCCAATCCAAAAGCATCAACCACTTCGGCATCTCAAACAAACTTTGCCCTTACACGATTAAAGAACGCGTCTGATTTTTAAAGTTAAAGCAGTTGGTTCTCTTCAGGGGGTTTGCCAAAGAGGGTTCTTCCTGATGGCCATCACACACACCACGAGCCCCATGAGGACAACCACGCTCAACATGCTGCTGAGCCTTTCGTACAAGCCAACATTTTGAGCACACCTTAAGACAACCAAGAAGAGTCAAGCACCATGGTCATCCTTGACCTCAGCCCAATGCCCAGCAAACAGAATTGTTCTGGTCATTTCCTTATGCCTGTCAAAACCGATATCCCATTGTCCATCTTTGATCCAACACAGCAAAACGCTCAGAGCGAGCATTGACCACAGCAGAGTCCACAGGCCCAACTCCACAAACCCAACACAACTTTTCCCCAAGTCAAACCAAGTTTTCTGGCAACCCCTTCAGATGCAGAGTGGCGTCTAAATTTCTCTCCTACTTCCAGGGATGATCCCTCCAAGATTGGCTTAAGCCACGTTACGAGGATGGGGAAACTTGCCAAAGCCATTAACTATGATTTATCTGCCTTGGGAACACAGGCCCTCAGCCTTCTCTCTGGTCTATGGGTTCAGCACCTCTGCTTGGCAGCCAACTTGGGTAGAACATAAGCCCACCTGGGGCACCTTTCACTGCCTTCCAGGGGTCTGCATCATGGCTAGAATTCCATTAAATGAGAGAGACATGTGCACCAAAGGTACAGCAAGACATCTTCTGTCAAGTGTCCTGAAGGCTGTCTGTCTCCCTTTGACCTCACAGTTCCAGCCTCTGGATATAAATATAATTTTTTTTCATACAGATCGCTGCCTGGATGCACATTAACTACAAAGACACGAGCATTTTTGGGTTCGGGTGGCCACTTCTTTACCCCAAAAAGGCAAGAACGGCTCCGACACAACAGTAGCTTTTCACTTCCAGGGATGACTTCTTGCAAAAATAAAAACAAGGAAGTTCAATCCAAGAGAACCATGATGCTTTTCAATTAAGGGCAAGGATGTGAAAATTGCCACACCGGAGACAGGAAATTCAAAGTTCGGGCTGTCACCTCGCTCCTTCCTTCACCCCAAACCCATCCCCTCCCTCCCCCTCCAAGGATGCACCGCCGGAGCTTTAACTTTCAATCCTTTTTTTTTATTTCATTTTTTGGGGGGGTGCTCCCTCCTTCGGGAGCCCGGCGGAGTTTGGGGGACTCAGGATGGGGGTGGCAGCGGGATGGGGGGTGCGGGCACAGCGGGGCTGTCACTGCGGGGCCGGGGGGCTCTGTCTGTCTGTCTGTCTGTGTGTCTGTGTGTCTGTCGGGGGGGCTCTGCCCGGTGCCGCTCGCAGCCACATTTCGGCGCTGGGCAGG